>JANLJB010028550.1:0-11245 GCA_026212285.1 Bursera cuneata | reverse complement strand
AATGGGACACGTGAACCATATAAGGGCACATACGTGAAGAGATGGATGAGACACGAGTGAGACGTACGTATGGGAGGCCGTACGGGATATTGGTAATGAGATGACTCGGGGAGTTATACGTGTGAGTGTGGGACATGATAAATAGGAATTGGAGTTAGACGGATATAATGAGTGACGTGTGTATGGATTGTACGGATAGACCCCAGATTGACCTAGCCGGTATACGAAAATCCGAGGGGACTCACTAGTAATGTGTGGATTGACCGACTGACATGTGATAGTCCAGTTAGGTGCGGACTGATCGCTTAATACGCGATAGCTCGGTGATGTACGAGATTGATTGATGAGCCTGTTGTGATGCGGGATAGACCTGTAGAGTCCTTTTGAGATACAGATTGATCTATGAGCCCGTTATGATACGAGATAGATCTATGGAGATCGTTTATGATATGGTTTCTGGTGTTAGGCCTTAGCTGGGCCCGCGATGATCCGGGACCTTAATTAAACACTTATGATATGATATGTTGATAGTGTTAGGTCTTGTGGTAGCCAGTTGATATGAAACCCAAAGAAAACACCCCTAATATATGATTCGGGTATTAGGCCTTGAGGTGGCCAACTGATCTGGAGCTCAAGGAAAACATTGGCAATATGGTTTGAGTGTTAAGCCTTGAGGTGGCCAGTTGATATGGAGCCCAAGGAAAACACCCTTGATATATGATTCGGGTGTTAGGCCTTGAGGTGGCCAGTTGATTTTGAGCCCAAGAAAAACACTGGTGATATGGTTTGAGTGTTAGGCCTTGAGGTGGCCAGTTGATATGGAGCCCAAGGAAAACACCCCTAATATATGATTCAGGCGTTAGTGTCTTAAGGTGTCCAGCAGATTTGGAGCCTAAGGAAAACACTGGCGATATGGTTTGAGTGTTAGGTCTTGAGGTGGCCAGTTGATACGGAGCCTAAGAAAAACACCACCCCTGATATAATTCGGGTGTTAGGCTTTGAGATGGCCAGCTGATCTAAAACCTAAGGAAAACACTCATGTTGTGATACTAGTGTTAGACCTTAGGTGATCGACTGATTTGGGGCCTAAGGAAAACACTGGATTAGGAAATTGGTATACATGGATATGACTAGTGATCGAGATGTGTGGTTAAGTCACATGGTGGCAACAGTTGTGATGGACATAGGTAAATTTCTGATAGTGACATTGGTATGTGAGTGAGCGAGTATTGCAATGATTGCGTATGATGTGTGAGTTGTCTGATGCATGCTTGGATGTTAAAATGTTATAAAACTGTATAGTGTAGAAATTTCTACTAAATTGTGTTACTCAATTCTTCCTTCACAGGTACCCGAGGTCAAGAATCTAGCAGCATGATCCGGAGCTCACGTAAAGGATCTCAGATAGTATTGGGTATGTTTGAGTAGATCGAGTGAGTCAGTTTTTATTTACTTGTTGGAAAAGAAAAATTTTGTAACCCGTTATTTTCAGCGTAAATGTTTTACTTAAAACGTTTTATTTGGTTTTTATTTAATTTTAATTGATTTTATTTCATTTATTTATATAGTCACCCCCGGGATTCCTGTATAACGGATTCCAGGTCGTGACAAATGCTGCACCCTGCTTGATAAGCAAGACGTTCCCTGTTCTATAGGTGATTTTAGGAAGCTCCAAAAATTTTCATTGTTGTGTTAAGTGAGCAAAATTTTGATTGATGTATCTTAATTAGTTATTTTTTAAATAATTTATTTGGATTTGGTTTAATGTGAAGATGTGGATTTATATAGCTTTGGAACCTAACTATTGATCTTTATTTTTTGTGTATTGATACACATAAAACCAATTTTTACAATCTAGCTCATACAAGCAAGCTGTGGATATGTGATTATCACATCATTTATTAACATCTGCTTTGTTTGTGTTTAAATTTTTACCTATTCAAAGATGTAAGGGAACATCAGGTTGTACGAGATAGTTTTTTTAAGACCGTTGTATGTGTAGCCTTCTTACTTTTTAGTATGATATCTGTTCTATTTACATGGAACTGCCCTTGTTATCATGTTTTCAGTTTCATTACATGGCAAGGCATCTAATAAATTTTAGAACATAATAATGTTTTGATTTCTTTTTTGATAATCAGCTTCAGCAGCAGAAGGCAAATTGCGGCATCAAGATAGGCATCAAGATAGGCATCAATTTTGAGGTTTTTGACGAACTTTGCCAAGGATTATGCAAATTTCTAAACCATCAATGCCTTTTTCCCAATAATAATAATAATAATAATAATAAATAAATTGAAAGTAAATTCTCCGCCTTTTTTTTCTTATTGTTTTATTATTTTATCCACTTGCCCCATACGTGTCTAAATATTAGATGTGTGAAATAGGTCGAGGAAGCCAATTTATTCGAGCTTAGATGAAAATTCAGTCATTTTGTGCTGAGATCTGAAACCACATTTAAAGCTCTTAGTCTTGAGCAAGGTCAGGCATGGCAGGTTTATTTCATGGAAAATAATAATAACAATAATAATTCTCAACAAATATATGGACCCTAATTTCTATATTTTTGTAATTTTGTTAGTTATCTTACCTATAAGTTGAGAGGTTTTCGGTCTCTTATTGTTATCAAACTAAAAAGGTTTTTGAAAAATTTATCCATTTTTTTTTTAAATAAATGTTATAATTCTATGTTCAAGGGTGTTGGGTGTTTGATATGTGTCAGTCAATATTTGAAACTATATGATAGTGTTTCATATCAAACAATGAGGGTAGAATATAACTTGGGACAAAATTTTAAAATGTCCTACATAATAAGTATAATTCAACCATGAAATTATGTAATTAGCTTCATCATTGATATAATTTTTCTTGAGATTTTAATTTATTAAACTTTATATATTTGATTAATTTAGGATTCATGTTAGGTTAGGAAAAGGAATATTTCTCCTCAGAGACCAAACTTTCAATGTTAGGTTGCCAAAAATCAATGTCGGAACATAACATTACTGGACAGCACGCGTATAGAGTGATGTACAATATCTAAGAATTTCATTTCTTAGCCATGTTTGCTTTCGACTTCGTACTCCAACCTTAATGAACATATCTAGGCCTCTAGCTCTTTAAAATTTAACGTTTGAAACAATTCCTTTAGAAACTTTTGTTGTTTATCTATGACGTCCATCATTCCAAATTGACAATATGTTCAAAGCATACAAAGAATAAGGTTCACGTATTAAAAAATAGTTATCTCAACATCAGACTAAGAATAGTCCCATCATTGATATGTTTGATCATTCAAAACTTGTGTCATACGTTTGTAACACTTATGTTGACTATTGGATAATGCCCCGCATGCGGCTCACGTCAATCGAGTTGGTTCAAACCAACATTCAGTCGCAGATCCTGTAGTTTATGTTGAAATATTCCCGTCCAAGAGTGGAAAGAAAACTTTGAATTCTCATCTGGACATTTGCAATAGTGTAAAGTTAAATTGATGATCAACCAAACAACTTATTTTCTAAATATACTTTTTTCCTATTCACACGCTTTATTTCTACTCCTTGACTGCAAACACAAACCACAAATTGAATTGATTTTCCATATAAATTGGTGTAAGAAAATTTTGTAAAGCAATTTAATAGTTTAATTTCATGTGAAATTAAATTAACGTTCTTTGTCTCATAGTTGTGATAAGATACTTGTTCTAGACTCTTTTCGATGATAATTAAGAGTTTATTAGTAGTATTTTTCCCATGTCAAATACGCGAGTAATAATACCTTATATTTTAAGTGTTAATAGGAGTTTTTCGTTTCGATTAATGTTTTCATGTTGTATATTACCATATCATTTATCACATTATTTCATCATTTATAAATTAAGTTCATAAAAAAGAGACTACTCATTTATTCAATATATAATATATGTATACTTTTTAAAATTATTTTTAACAAATTTACACCGTCAAAGTTACCAAATTTATTATGAAATAGTAAAAATTATCATTTCACTTTTGTATGAAATATATGCAAAAAAAAAAAAATCCTACAGAGCACACAAAATAATTCTATAAAATATAAAGAAATATCCCAAATACACTACTTTTTTTTTTGCATTAAAATTAATTTCATTAATCAAGAACGAAAGTTAGGGGTTCGAAGACGATCAGATATCGTACTAGTCTCAACCATAAACGATGCCGACCAAGGATCAGTGGATTATAAATTGAATTTGTTTCAGTGACATGTCAATGGGTTTTTTTTTCTCTCTATAAATATTATAATAATTTAAAAAATTAGTGTAAATGTTACAAAATATAAATAGTTAAAGTATAAAAATAATTTGCTAACATTAATAATTTGATTTATCGATAAGAGAGATTTGAAAGCTAAATATTGTTTCCTCAAACCATAAGAAAGTCAATTATCAGCTCGCCAAAACTGTGTATAAAGCAAATCCATTTTCAAAAGCCACGTGCAGTTGATGGGCGTCTAAGTGATTGCCGATCATGAGTGTGACTGTGAGTTAGATTTTCGTTAAATGTTGTGTCAATAAACATCATTTTCTGATAGTGATTTGATAATAACATCTTTAATTCTTTTTTTTTTTTCTAAATATTAAATTATATACTGAATTGTCTCCTCGAAGTGGCTAAAGTTAATTGCGACAATGGTAGGCAAGAAGGACAGACAATTTATTTAGAGAAGACAAGATGATGAGTAATACGAAGATGAAATATATAGTTTGATATAAATAATATATAGTTATAAATTTAAAGAAAGGTTACAATATTTTGGTTCAATATTATTTAGAATCAAATTTTATATTAAAAGGAATGAGAAAATATATATGATAATGAATGACCAAAATATTTTTCAAATTTTTCTAATAGATTTAAAGTATTTTATTTAAACGATGCTTTTAAAAGTAAATTAGTGAAAAATTTTAAAAGAGAGTAGTAAAAATCTTGATATGAGAAAAGTAATTAGGAAGTATATATATGAGTGATTTTAATGATTAATTGAAAAAAATTAATATTATCTAGTCAAATTCAACTATAAAAGACGAAATGCCTTTTAAATAAGTTGCTAGAAAATGTTAAAAAAATGAAATTATTAAATTGACAAGCACTATTCTACAGACTTGCCAAGCTCTACATATTTGTCGAGTGCTTGTTAATAATATTGAGTTATTGAGCAATAAAGAAAAAATTATCAGAAAAAATATTTTTATCTAACCGTGGAACGTCTAGATAGGTTATTACTATTATTTGATCTCTTATAACTGAATTTAATTAGGTTATTGAAAAACTCTAGATAGTTTATTACTAATATTTTATCTCTTATAATTGAACTTAATTAGGCTATTTAAAAAGCCTATATAGGTTATTACTAATATTTTATCTCTTATGATTGAATTTGATTAGGTTATTTAAAAAGTTAAGTGCTTCACTTTAGAAAAAAAAATTCATGAGAAAACTCTTTTAACTTTTTTATTTTCTCAAATTTCTCTATATTTTATTATATATAAATATTTGATCAACAAAAGCACATCTATCTATATAAACACCAACATGGTATATTTTCATCGATGATCAATATCATATATACAAGTTTGACACCTAGTAAATATGCTCGTAAACCTAAACTTGTTAAAATATATTAAATGGTTAAAGGAAATGTTTTTTAGTATTAAAGAAGAGGGATAATTACACCTAGAGAAAGAGGTTAGGTTTTGACTTTGGAGGTGGCGACATAGAACAAGTTGCCAATTCGGTTCAATGAATATGATTTAGTATACTGATGTAATTTATGTTAACCTGCTTTTAAGGTAATGATTTTCAAAAATATCTTTTAGCTCTTTTAAGGGAATGATTTTAAAAACTTTGAAAAATTAATTAACCTTTTGGTGTATAGTCAATTCATTTGATAGAATGCTTTTGCTTTTAGGTAATTGTAATAGTGAAACAAACAAACATTAATTTCATGATTATTACAACTTTTTCATGCTTTTGCTTTTATACCTTGATATTGTAACAGGCTCACCATAAGAGTGATAATACATTTCCCAATTTATTAATATTCTATAATTGTTAAATCCCATATGATAGGGAATAAACTAAAAAATGTAAAACGTTATATGAGTTGAGATATAAAATTTTGATAAAAACTTAATTCATTACAATAATGCTATTAGTATATTGATTCAATACATGCATGCTAAAATAATAACTATAATTATTATTGTTGAAAACTTTATAAGAGAAAATAGATATTCAAACAAAATTTGACTTTCTATAAGTATATAGTACATCAATATTCAATAAAGGGGCCTTAACATGATATAAGACATGATGAAAATGCCTTATCCCCGTGAAAGGTGTGTTAACATACTAGAACAATCGCCTAATAGTCAATTTTTTCTTTGAGCTAGGTTTAGCAAATTAGGAATTTCTGTGAACTTGTCAAGAAAATAACATTTAACTTAAAAGTAAAAGTAAAATTAAGTTAGTATATGTGGAGTTAACCATAGTATTTAATGTTTAATAAAATCCATTCATGTGCAAGAGCCCCATGCATACTTGTAAGTAAATTAAGTCTTATAAGATTTTGATACTTTAATGATAACCTCTTCACCAAAAACTTAAGTTAATAAGCCGGAATCTAACTAGAGTAATTTAACCATTAATATAACTCAATTATATCTAAGAAATTAATATTAAGGGCTCTTGACACTTTAATGATACCTTGGTAGGACATAATTTTTTTTATTAATAACAAAAAAAAAATTATTTTGAAAACATAAAATCATTGACATGACATATCATATTTAATTGAGAAAAGATTAAATAAAATGTCGCTTCGACAATCTCAATCATTTAAAATACCTTAATTATGGCTAAATATTTTATATATTATTCTTGACTTCTGACAAAGATCAAAATAGTTAACAAACATTTCAAAGGTTAGTTATGTTATAATATAAATAAAGTCAAGGCAATTAATAATATAGGGATGGTTTGTCTATGCTAATCCATGTGTGAAATACTATTACAACCAATTAAATTAAAGTAGTTGCACTTGTTCAATTGGATATTCAATAACTTGAAAGACTTAATCTAGAAATGAAAAACTTCTGTAGGATGAAAAAGGATAATTTTGTTGTAAATATGGTGGATTACCACCACCTGTCACTCGCATGTGTCATTTACTTTCATGGTGGCTGAATCCTATTAGACCAATGTTTGACAACTTCTCATTTATCCTTGTAGTGACAAATTTTGATTGGCTCCTTGGGTGACAAAAACCAAAATAGCCTCCTCTACCTTTGTCGTCATGCGTGAACGAATGTACGAGAAATTGATTTCTCCTTTCCTTCTATCAAACAGTAATTTACGTACTTAAATTATAATATATTACCAGCATAAATAGCTCTATGTAGGATACTTATAATATATTATCAGCATAAATAGCTCTATGTAGGATATTATATATATTCTATTACCTAATTAACTATTTTTATAAGTATGTTACGTGGTTATCACTTTATTAGACCTTTCATAATAGAAAACAAAATTAGTTAATTATTTTCTCGTTATTGTTTCTTTGTTTTATTGGAAAAAAATTCTTGAAGACAAATGATGTTTGGGAAAAAATATGTGATAGTTGTTAAACTTAGTTTAGGTCAGTGGATTGTTATTTTTATAGTTATATACGTGTCAAAGAAAGTTTTGTAAAAAAGATTATGAATCTAAGGAGACTTATTTTTAAGTAAACTTTGTCCTTACCGTCCTTTCGTGAAAACTTTTTTAATGTATTTGATTATACCGACACCTACTACTATTCTAGGTTATTATTCATTTTAAAATATCTAAAAATGTCAAATCTAGCATACCTCCAGTTTACTACATTTGATGGAAGAGAAGACGTATATTTATCTTGGATCAGAAGTGCAAAGAGTCATTTACATGCAATTAACCTTGAAGGCATTATTCAGGAAGAAAACCAGACTTTCTTGCAAGATAAAGCAAAGGCTATAAATTTCCTTCTCTACTATTTGATCGAGAATCTACAAGCTAAATATTTCATAGAAAAAAACCCATTAATTTTGCGGAAGAGCTTGAAAGAAGAATTTTTCACTAGATAAATGTTTTACTTCCACAAGCTCAACTAGACTAGATCAACCTCATATTTCAAGGCTTCAAGATTGTTTCATATTATAACTTGACACTATTTAAGATTACTTTACAACTGAAGTTTTGCGGTCATGAAGTGACTCAGAAGAACATGATCAACAAAACCTTGTTAATGTTTCACTTATTAAATATCAAAAGTACTCAGGGCTAATCATATGTCTCCTAGTTCATAAGAAGAATAATGAATTTTTGTTACAGAATCATCAATCTCGTCTAACCAGTCCATTATCAATTCCAGAGACAAATACTAATATTTACAAGAATAATGATTGCAATTAAGAACGTGGATGTGGACAAGGATGTAGGAATCACTCAAGAGGTAGTCATAGTTCTTCTAACCATTTGAATGATAAGGATGACCAATAGAAGAGTGGAAGAAAAAGATCGGCTAATGAAGACATATGTTTTAGATGTGTTATTGAAAGACTACTGGACAAAGAATTGTTGAACATCTCAACATTTAGTGGACCTTTACAGCAGTCAAAAGAAACAAATGGAAGGAAATTGAAACAATTTTTTTTTTTTGAAGATTCAGATAAAATGAACATCACTTATCTTGATTTTATAGACTTTCTCCAAAATTTGAAGCATTGAATATAAGGGAGTTCTTATAATTTTTGTTTATACATTTAAATTATTGTTTATATTTGTTTTATTATCTTTTATACTATTTTATATGTATATAATGCACCAACTAAACATTTGTTGATTCCATTGGTCAATGTAAAAGATGTAAATAAACTCATCTGATTATCTTGTAGAGTAGCATATTTTTTCATTATACAGGGAATTTGAGTTCTACATTCTCTCAAAGTTAATGTTAGCCCTCGAGCAAAATCTTTTTGCTGCCCATGGAGAGGTACCATACTTTTTGTCCTAATAGAGATAGAAAAAAGCCAAAGCTTTTGAGAAAGACAATATCCTTGATGAGATTTAGGGCAAGAGATAATTTGTTTTCAATGACATGACTAACCTAACTGGAAAAAATATAATTTTGGTTGAGTTAGCTTTTATAGAAATATAAGAACTCATGATAGCTTGACTTGTGTTATAGAGTTTCCTTCTTGATAAATACCTACAATAAATGAGATTACATTAATTTTTTCACTCTTGGAAAATTGGACATGTATTTACTGATTTTATGATTACATACTAATATTGTATATCATATTTTGATCTTTACAAGAAAATCTCTGGTAAATCAAGTGTAATAAATTCTTGCCACCATCAGGAGAAGTATTTATTAAAGAAACATTATCAAGGGGAATATTTTCGGACATATGTGTACTGTACTCTTTTTCCCCCAGACCAAGTTTTGTCCCATCAGATTTTTCTGATGAGGTTTTTAATAAGACAGTATTAAGTACGTTCAAAATCACTATATAATTTACTGTATTTCTTTGCTTCGGTTTTTATCCCATTGAAATTTTTGTCTAGTAAAGCTAAATGTAATTATTTTTAAATGTTGAAATTCAATGAGGAGTGTTGTAATATAATGGATTACCATCCCTTGTCAGCAGCATGTGTCATTAACTTTCATGGTTGCTGAATCCTATTGGCCCAATGTTTGGCAACTTCTCACTTGTCCTTGAAATGGAAAATTTAGATTGGCTGCCTCTACGTTCGTAATTGTGTGTGAACAAATGTATGAGAAATTGATTTCTCCTTTCCTTCTATCTCGTTCTCTCTCCCACTTCCCATTTCTTCGCTTATATATACTCCTCACGCTGGCTCACTTCCTTACCTTACATATTCAACTCGTGATCTGTTTATACTTGCAATATTTATTTTGTAACACTAATTTACTTATATTATTATAATTTTCACATAAGTTTTCAACAGTACACATTCATTCATGAATCTAAACATAATTCATATGCAATTATACATATATTTTCACTATTTCTCGTTACAGAGAAAGTTCTTGGAATCAACTATGATTGTTTTTTTTTTTAAATAATAATTAAAAAGATTGAGATTGTATATTGGGTGAGAATAATTGAATGCAACTAATTACACTTATTTATTTTTAAAGATATGGATTTTTGCATATAAGAAGCACCCATTTAATATAGAAATGTGTTTTGAGTAGTGCACATGATGTACTTTTACTTTTTTCCTTTAATTCTTTTATCAATGCATACAAATGTATCCAAACACAATCTTTCTCTGTAATCAGAAATTGATTTGAATATAAAAACTTCTACATGTATTGTATGTCTTATATATTAATAAAAAAAATTTCCACAAGATTTTTTACCGTCAATTTGTTTCGGTTGTCTCATTACAACTCCTAGCCACCACCATTATCTCGTTAAATTTTACATCAAAGAACATTTGCATCACCATCACGTGATTATAACCATCATGAAAACCATGTCATCACCATTACATCACTACTACCATCATCATTAATACTAGACACTTCTAGGAGATAGATTAAGCAAATCATCATCTCCGATGTTCGATAGTTGCATAAATGTCTGTAATTTAGACAACCATTAGACAAAAAATACCATAAAAGTATTATGGATATACAAAATATCCATAATGCCTTAACAGAAATTTTTTTTCTAATAACATTCTCCATTAAAGTGTTCATATTATTATTCGAATAAGGGAGGTGACATTATTACTTAATGGGTCAGGCTATTGGGACTTAATTTTTTGACTTAATTTTAGACACCAATTGCTTACCCTTCATCTATGTTTAATCTAACGGTTAACAAGGAAGTTAAAAAATATAATCCTATAATCACTCACACTTAATTACCTCCAACATTTAATTCTTTTTCTACCTAAATGGAATCAAAATAACTTCTCCTTCTTCTTCACCTCCATCTCTATGCCTTTTACTTATTAAGAATTTTTCTCTCTCTTTTGCCAACTGCCGAAATATCTACCTATTAAGAATTTTTTCTCTCAATTGATATCATTTTGTTAAAATAAAAACTTTTCAATAAGAAAACAATTGGTGTCAATTTTCAATAAGAAAACAATTGGTGTCAATTTATAAATATTTTACATTATTTACAGATATATAAGAAAACATT
>JANLJB010028549.1:0-11244 GCA_026212285.1 Bursera cuneata | reverse complement strand
ATCTTCTTTAGTAAGGATTGTTCAAATGTATACACTGTTTTGTCTATACACCTGAGTTGTATCAAGTTGAGATTGGCGCCAAAATTTCTAATTTTGTAGAGAAGATTACTTTACAGAAGTACATATCTGGACATAATTTTGGTGTTACATTGCTACATGTAATTTGGCCCACTGCAGGCTGCTGCAAGTCATGAATTAATTCAATATCACAATATAAATGATTTTGGGATGTTCGTAATGTGATGAGTGTTCATAATAGCAACGAAGAACATCTAATAGTAGATGAATGTGAACGATTTGTAAACTGGCGTGGTTCTGTATTCTTCCTTGTCACAATCATATCTTTTCTTGTTAAATGTCAATTTTGTCACGTCAACAAGATCGTACGAAAGAGTTAAGTTCATATTCAGAAGAGCTTTTTCCTCCCCAAATTTTAGAAATACTAGCTAATTATAAATATAATACTAAAAAATAGATGAATTTATTTGACTAATTTTCCTTTCTCTTCCTCACATTTGTTCTTCTATTTTTTTTTTTTAAATTATACTGAAATTAATTCACATTCTTCCGGTTCAGGCTGTTTATTGAAGCCAGAAGGTCTAGTATTTGACTAATTGGTCAAATTTTTTAACCTCATTTTGCCCGATCAGAAGGGGTGTGATTGTTAGATAACTATTAAACATACACAATAATTGTTAAGTTATTCCATATTGATCAGTTGTAATGGAATGTCTTGAATTTATAAAGGAGATTGATCCATCATCTAATGGGTTAGTTTTTTGGATTGGATATCAAGTTCCTCAACTCTAGTATTAGAGTCAAACCTCTGAACTATTAATGTGAGGACTTGAGCTTTAGACAATAATGATTTGAGGTGATATACGGATCGTGATATATTTTGGATCGGGCATGTGATTACATAAAAATAATGAGGACTGAGAAATTCTCCACGCAAGTGGCATAGCTTTTGCTTCAATTTATGACCTTTAGTTCTTGGTTAAAGTTGGAAACAGCTAACTGAAGATCCGTCCCTTGAGTTATAATAATGGTCAAATTAAGATGATTAAACAACTCTTTCTATTCTAATAACGACAGGACAGGACAATGGGAAGCAGCTTGATGGCCACCCCAACTGACCACCTAAAATTTGACCCATCTCCTTCACCTACCACCTTGGTCAGGACATTCAATATTGCTCTTTTTTGTTTATTTCTTGATGAACAATGTTCTATAGTTGCTGATTCTATAAAGACAAAAAGTAAGATCAAATTGTCAATTTCTTATATAATATCTGTAAAGTCATTAAGCAGAGCATATTGCAATTCCTTTTAACCATTTACTAACAGTAAAACGAAAATTGTTTTACAATTACTAACAGGTATTAAACTATTATTTCTTTTAAAAACCCTTCTTTATTAATCTTTATGATTTTTTAAAAGACAAAAAAAAAATTGAGTGATTTTTTTTAAACTAGTTTTTCAATTAGTAATTGTGATAGATACTCAGTAAAGTTACCCTATATAATATAATCCATGGATGCACAACCAAGAGGCATAGTGTTGTAGGCTAAATTTTACCCAGGTGAGAGCCTGGTTGGTGACCTGACCTTCAGCTTGGATCCATAATAATAATCACTATACCCCCAACTAAACTTCTGCTTCACAATTTTCTTAACATTCATATGATTTTGGGTGCACCTAAAGGTCTACACAACTGTTTTCCAAATTATTTGTTGTCATAATCTCTTTAAATCTTGAAACATACAACACTTTCATAAAACAGATTTTACATAAATCTCCAATTTGATTAAAAGTCTTCCTCTTCACCTACAACCTAACTCACATCCATTTGCTTGCTTGTTACAATCAAATCTGTTGTCCTCCTAACACTGCATACCAAATGATTGTGAGGGTTGATATTGATTTTTTTTTTAATGAGTATGGGTTATTTTCATTTTATATAAAATAGTTTCAAACGCTTTCTTACATTAAGTTGATTAATTTAAAAGGCTTAATTATAATCTAAAATCCATTAATTTTATAATCTAATATACTCATTACTCAAATAATATAATTATGATTATCTTCTATTTCATCATTTATGTGATAATCAATATATCAGTAACTAGGTGAAAAACCTACGCATTGTGTGGTTATATTTATTTAATATTATTTATCATTTTTTATTGTTTTATGATTTATAAAATTTTTTAAGTAGTTTTTGTTTGAAGAAGATGAAATTCCTAAATTTAGATGTAGAATTAAAGATTATAGATCAAAAAAAGTAAATGAAATTCTTACAATTTGAAATTAGTTATTCTTGGGATCACTTCTTTAAAAGCAATATTTTTTTTATTTGTGTTCTTCTTCTTGTTCTTCTTGCTCTGTCAATAAAATTTTTAGTTTCACTATTTTATCTAAATTAGTTGAGTTCATACAACAATCAAAAGTCTCAAATAACTTTCAAATTTTAGACCAAACAGAAAAAAAAAAAAAAAAGCCTCTAAAGAGTTTAATTTCAACCTAATTCAAAAGCTAATAACTGTTGGCTTTTGTTTCAAAACTTGAGGAGATGAGAGTTTGATTTGAATTTTTTTAAGTGAACAAAAAAACTCATTAAAAGAGTTTAACACATTTAAATACACAAATTTGTAGCATTGACATATACTTGCAACAAAGTATATACACTAATCTAAGAAATTTGTTACCGAAACAACTAAATAAATAATAAATTATAGGTGAAGTTTGAAACGTATAAAAATAAAAATCACATATTACAATAAAGACTAAGGAAACCACTCAATTAAATTCATGACATGACAATGAACTATACTAATCTAAGTAAACAGAAAAACTCTTTAAAATATTTTAAAACATTTAAATATAAAAATTTATAACATTAACATATACTTGCAAATAAGCATATACACTTCTAGTCTTAGAAATTTGTTACTAAAACAACTAAATAATCAATAAGTTATAGATGAAGTTTGAAATGTATAAAAAAAATCACATATTATAATAAAGACTAAGGAAAACCACCTAATTATTTATAACATGACAATGAAATATCATAATCTATAAATTTTATAATATTTGGTTAATTGAATGAAATTGATAAAAACAGAGTTACCTCTTGAAAGAAGATGAACGAAGTCTTGGGAATGTTAATGGTAAAGCAAATTAAAATGATTAGAGATCATGTTATTGTTTATAAATCCTACAGAGAACAATAAATGTTGATTAATAAATTTCATTCTTTATTGCTTATCACTAATAAATGTTGATCAACAAACTGATTCGTTCATTTCCGTATATTTTAATATAGAATAACAACTCTAGCATTCATCCATATAAAATACATATTCTATAAAGCACCCCGCACGTGGAATATGCTATATTTCATCATATGCATGCATTAAGTTGAATTTTGATAAACTGATAGGATGACTAAATACTTTGGATTAATTCATTTTCACCATTTATAGATTTTATTGATCATTTATAAATCATACAAAGAACAATAAATGTTGATCAACTTAAAAATTGTAAAAGAAAATATAAAAATTCTGTACATGAATTTTACTATTTATTGCTTATCAACTATAAATGTTGATTAGTATCAAGAATCCTACTTGTTATCCTATATGTCAATTATATTGGCTCATGCTTTAAGATTATCATATTTTCAAAAACCTAAAGTATAAAAAATCATATTTATCATTTTACATGTCAACTATACAAACATATATTTCAATATTATATAGGTATATAGATGTACTACTAAGATACATATTTTGTTTCTAAAAATAAAGCAACTCTTCGATGCCTCCTTAGTGACATTATCGATCCACCAAACTCAATTTATTTTGAAAATAATTATGAAAGCAAACTACGAGACACTCAGAAGAGTTTGGTATTATCGCAGGTCTCATATTAATAATATTACTAATTATGAGAGGGAAGTTTGCTCTATATACGTAAACCTACCAAAAGGTCCAAAGCATTGAATTAAAACCGAAACCAATCCAAAAAAAAAAAATATTAAAAATAATAGTAAAAGATAAATAAAGAAAGAAAGCAAAAATAGGAAAAGTTGACGTGTAAGTGACTATCAACACACCCCCTCATGGTATGGTTTAAATACCTGTCACCCCTGTTTTTTCTTTTTCTAACATAAATGCCCTTAATCTCAGACAGCTATGCGAAACGAATAAACACCGTCAGGGCATTATTGACATTTCAAACTAAAATGATAAAAGGTTCTTTAAATATTTTTTTAAATCAAAACATATATTTTTTAATTCCTCTCTCTTCTGGAACTCTAATTCTTCTCTCCTTCGTCTCCGACGTAGCAGCTCCATTACCGCCAATGTAAACCGCCGCCCAAAGATACCAATCTAAAGCCACTTGCTCCATCATTATTATCAGCTCTCTCTTCTCTCCTCTTCCACCTCTCCTATGGCCAGCCCATTTCAAAGCCAACCCAACACCGTTTCTCTTCCCCTCACAGATCACCTTCGATCCCACCCTTCCTTCCCTCTGCTGACATTGATCAGATCCTTCATCTTTTTTTTCACTTCTTACCACCCAAAAGCCAGTACCTACTTCATCTAGATCGCTCCGCTCCACAAACGGAATGTTACCCTTTGGCTTCACCTGAGGCAATCGGGCAACAAACACCAATTTCGTAGGATTAGATTATCAAAAACGGTGGCTGCATCGGTAATGCCAGAGGTGGGTAAATATGTAACGGTCACGTTTCTCCCTTTTAACCCCTAATTTTTTGGAATTTAAAAAATTTTAGCTTGAACGGTTGGTGGTAGACAAGCTGCCTCTTTACTTTGTCTCTGGGAAAACAGCCCCAGTTATCTGGGCTACAACACAGCCAAGAAGAGGATGCTAGACTGTCAAACAACCAACTTACCATCACCTGAATTTTTTTTTTTTTGGGGTTGTTTTGGTTTTATCGGGGTTCATGAGATGTTTTTCTGGATTGATGGTATATGGTTATTTGGTTACGTGATTTAAGTTTGTTTGTAGTTTGTGAAAAAATCACAATCCAAACCCAGAATGAATGAGCCAAATGTTTAAAAAAAGAAGCAAAAATTAGGATGAAGACGAAAGGGAGATGGGAGAAATAAGGGTAAATTTATTAATTTTTAATAAATATATTATTATTTAATTATTTAAATGTCTGTAATATCCTCACTTAGTTAATTTTGTAACGAAAGTGTGATGGTGGGGGCTGCGGTTACTATATGAACAATGGGGTTGGCTCTAGGCCAAACCTTGGGGGTGCCTAGGTATTTTACCCTAAATTATCAACAATCTCTCTCTTAGTGACTCAGCTCCACCTGCCGCTGCGTTTCAACTCAAAGCTTGAAATTTGTCAACAACTCAACTCAACTCAACTCAACTCCAAATCTATCACCAACCCATTTCGCTATGATATATATACTTCAAACCCTTTTAATCTCATCGTTTGTATCGTAACGTACCGAGCCACTTCAACAACTTTTTTCTCTCCTTCTCAGAATCAGCCTCTTCGCAGCCAGCCAGCCAGCCAGCCAGCCAACCAACCAACCTCCTGCTTCAACAACCTCGGCCTCTATGGCTACGGTTTCAAAGCTTTCGAATCCCAGCCCTGCTGCTGCTTTGTCATCATCGGTTAAGCCCAGATCGTCTTCTGGGTCTAAATGTTTCATTGCTTTTAGCAACAAAACTGGGTTCAACTCCAAGGTTGCATCTTCTCAGTTGTCCTTGGGAAATAACCGTGCTTTGAGAGGCTCCTTGGTGTAAGTTTCTCTCTTTTGCTTGTTGTCGACATGATCTTTGCCTGTGTTTTGGTTTCTGGGGAATTTTTCTGTTGTTTTACGTCGTTTGATGTTTGGTTGGTTTGTGTTTTCTAGCTTTGATCCATTTAAGTTCCGGGTTGTTGATGTTTTTCTACTTTTCACTTTGTTGGAAAAACTCTTATATGTGACAAAAAGGGAGAACTTTGACTCATGATCAGAGATCTTGACAAATTTCTTTCCTATTTTGTTCATGTTTTACTGTATTCGTTAAGCTAGGGATCATCTGTTGTGAAAATTAGTCAATTATTGAGTGCTTTATTTTGGTTTGGTCTTGTGTGTTTACTTATTGGTACAAGGTTGGCCAATATATTTTCTTCTTCATGCTTTTCAAGTTAATAGAGTTTTATATGATGATGTTGTTTCTGTCTTAGACTTGTTAATATATGAATGATTGCCTTGTCATTCATTTAACTTCTATGCGCAATTCAACTTGGTTACAGTGTCAGGTGTTCCCAGCCAGGTGGAAATGGAAATGTAACAAAAAGAACGTCTCTTCATGATCTCTATGAACGACAAGGGCAAAGCCCTTGGTATGATAACCTCTGCCGCCCCGTAACAGATTTGCTTCCACTGATTGCAAGTGGTGTCAGAGGTGTAACTAGCAATCCCGCGGTAATTTCTAATTTTGCTTTCATTTTTTAGTAAAGTTAAATTTACAGAGCCTTACCTGTAAACGCTTAATTCTCTAGTTTATCTTTAACAGTTCTAATATTGTGCTTTTATCTGTTTTAAAATATGTGTTTGCAGATTTTCCAGAAAGCAATATCATCATCAAATGCTTACAATGACCAATTCAGGTACTGCAATTACTCTGATATAAAATTGAAATGCATCAATTCTATGGTGGTAGCCTAGAGGCTCCTAAGATGGGATGAGCCATTTGCTGGATTGAACTGTGAACATACAGTCCTAAAAGGAGAAAACTAAAACAAACTAGAACAGATCAAATGAGATATATAGAATTTATCCTATTAACTATGCCAAGTGTTATCCAAATTTTAAAGAATGGTAGTGTAATTTATGATGGTGTAATTTTTGATATTAGATGCTTCAACTTGGTTGCATTTTGATGTCATCACTCTAACATTTTGCAAAGAATATAAGCATTGGCATTCAATGCCAAAAAGAAAACCATTCATTTTTGTGATTCTGCCTTTTGGGCCCATTTATAGAATTCATCCACTAAGCTAAAAAAATGGATTGGATAAAAGGTCTTGGGAGATCCCTGGCTATAGAACCTTGGATGCTAGATGTGTATATTTTGATTTCTGTTTAGGAATTTAAGCTTATTGTATCAATCTAAAGCTTTTGGCCTTTGGAATTAACAGGGAACTTGTCCAATCTGGAAAAGACATTGAAGCTGCATATTGGGAACTTGTGATTAAGGATATTCAAGATGCTTGCAAACTTTTTGAGCCAATCTATGATGAAACCGCTGCTGCCGATGGTTATGTTTCTGTTGAAGTTTCACCCAGACTTGCTGATGATACTAATGGAACTGTGGAGGCAGCAAAATGGCTTCATAAAGTGGTTGATCGCCCTAATGTTTACATAAAGATACCTGCCACAGCTCCATGTGTTCCTTCTATCAAGGAAGTTATATCAAACGGCATAAGCGTCAATGTGACAGTAAGTTCATTCTGTGCTTCCCTTTTCTTCTTGGGCTATATAATTATAATATTTTATTTACCTTGATGTGTCCAATCCTGTGCTGGTTTGTTTGGCTAGTTGATTTCTGGTACAAAGTATGTGCCACTGGTGTTTTGATCCAAAAGATCTGAATTTTGGTTCCTCAAAATTAGTGACTTACTTCCAGTTTACTTAATGACTATAACCCTGTAATAGTCTCTGACATTCAATTTCTATTCTGTCTACGTACAGCTCATATTCTCCCTTGCTAGATATGAAGCAGTCATTGATGCTTACTTGGATGGCCTTGAGGCTTCTGGGCTAAATGATCTCTCTAGAGTCACAAGTGTTGCATCCTTTTTTGTTAGTCGGGTAGACACCATCATTGACAAAATGCTTGAAAAGATTGGAACACCAGAAGCCCTTGATCTGCGAGGAAAGGTAACATAGTTTGAATTATTTAACTTTTTGGGGACAAGAGACCTAGGATGAAAAGTTGTGCTCATGGCTTGGCGTGTTAATTGTTTTAGGCTGCAGTCGCTCAAGCTGCCTTGGCATACCAGCTATACCAGAAGAAGTTCTCTGGTCCAAGATGGGAGGCTCTTGTGAAGAAAGGAGCTAAGAAGCAGAGGTTGCTGTGGGCCTCAACCAGCGTAAAGAATCCTGCCTACCCTGACACCTTATATGTTGATCCTCTAATTGGACCTGATACCGTGAGTCATCTGTTATCTTCATAATTCATCTTTTCCTTGTATTAGTTGCTATTCACTGAATAATGAGGATCGTGGTTTTCCTCACTAATTTCTTGATGAATACCTTTTTTATGCTTATTACCAATTTCACTGTTTCAGGTCTCAACTATGCCTGACCAAGCTCTCCAAGCATTTGTTGACCACGGTACTGTTTCAAGGACGATTGACTCCAGTGTATCCGAAGCTGAAGGAATTTACAGTGCTCTTGAGAAGTTGGGAATTGACTGGAGCTACGTGGGAACTCAACTTGAACTCGAAGGGGTAGATTCATTCAAGAAGAGCTTTGACAGTCTGCTTGATACCCTGCAAGAGAAGGCAAACTCTCTTAAGTTGGTTAGCCTGTAAGACCATGTTATTTGTTTGGTTTTATGTGATTGTGACTCCAATAAAACGAAGTGGGTTCTGCCTGCGGTTTGTAAGACGCAGTATTGTCATCTATTATTAGTGGTTTTTTGTCGGCTCTAGTTCATTCAAGTTTCATTCTAGCACTTGCTCGCTTTCTACCATTTTTATTTGGATGTCATAATTGGAACACTTGCCGAAAGTAATTGCGATTAAATGTTGCGACCGGAAGACCAAATATCTGTCTTTTTATTTGACATGTAATGTGATGTGATGTGATGAGGGGCAACCTGTCAATTACTGTAGTACTATACCCTGATCTATTAATTATTATAGTCTGTAATAACATTACATAATCTGTCATGTCTTGCAAGGTTTAACGATCGATCCTAATAAATTTTATATTTGTACTCGCAAAGTTGGAATATGTGATGAAAGAAGGAAAAAATATTAACCTTTCAATATAAAGTCATTGTTATTTTGGGAAACGGCAACTTTTTATCTTATTTTCGAATAAAAGATGAAAGAATAAAGCTCCAAATTATGTAAGAAAAGAAAAAAATATTCTCATCGTTGTTCTGAAAATGCCAGAGATGGAAGGTAATTATTCTGAATAAAAAATAATTTAAATTATGTATAAAAAACTTTTTGTTATTCTAATATACCAATTGAATACTACTTACTGTTAGGAAACTCGTTCTATAATTAATTATTTTTCTATTTTTCTAAAGATAAAGTAATAATATTACTATAATAATAAATAAATAAAACAACCAGTTAGGTGGTGAGTAAAGCTGAGGCCGTTATCTTCCCGCGAAACATCTCTGTCTTCTCTCTCTCTCTCTCTCAACTCAACTCGATGGCTTGGGTTGCAGCTCTTGGGTCTCTGCCACCAACCTTCTCTTTTGTCAAAGCTTCATCTTCGGTACGTCGTCGTTCTCTGCTTTGATTTCTATCTATCCAATTCAATCGAATTCCTTTCCTACAGTACTTCCTGTTTTGTGGTTCAGAAATGGAGGGAACCATCATTACCAGCTCAATCACTGCAGAACCCACATAGATTATCCGGTTCGGCTCCGTGGGGTTAGTAGTTTTTCCACGTTAACTCTATGTGCTTCAAATTTCATCTGCTTTGAATGCTGATGTGGGTTAGTTCCGTTGTGCTTTTTGAGCACCTTGAACCACATTTTGACCGGTAACTGGAGTAAATGAAACCTTGATAGTGGATGGCTATGTTAATTTTATGACAAAAATCATAGACACACTTAATGTTCGGCCTAAATAAACAGTCTCATTGGTTTAGATTTTTATCGAAAATCCACCGATTGGTACTTGGTACATTAATGATGTTAATTCTAATGGCAGATGGGGGTTTCGTCAGATTGGTTAAAACTTTCCTAATCATTTTTTAGGTCTAGGCATCTTTGGCTTTCGATGTAAATATGTCACTTTTGAGTCATGGGATAAGGTTTTGATGAAATTTTAGTTTAGTGGATTTTTGTTTATTTAGGCCAAATGTTCAGCCGTAATATTTTTACTTAGATTAATGGTGAATTATATGTTTTGAAGTATGGGATTTTTCTATTGTAGATGAAAGTAGTCACACGAGTCATGGACAAGATATTGAGCGAAGGAGCGTCCTGATATCATCCATTGGGTTACTAGCTGGAGCCTTGTGGAATGCTTCAATGGATGGAGTAGCTACTGCAGCTGAATTTACTGATAGTAACTTTTTCTTATCCCTTTTATTATTCCAGTCATTTTGATGAGGATAAGTTATGACTAAAATTAGGGATTTGTTATTATTTGATTTTAGGTACCCTAATTTTATTCCCAACCTATCTTGCATCACATTTCCTTGTGTTCTGTGATGTTTGATTTGTGGGTTTGTTTACTATGTGCCATTTTCTGTCTTTTTACAGCAATTGTACATCCGTGACGAGTAATCATACGTATGGCTTGAACTTGTTGCCACTTCTCTAGTATAGATGCTTAATCACTCTGGAATCTGGAGTACTCATATTTGTATTGATTTGATTGACAAAAAAGTTGGGAAGTCCTAAAGTAGGACTTTTAAGATTATAGGATATTTCATTAGCTATCTTTTAGTTCACTACCTACCTTCCTGTTAAGCATTGCCAAAGGGCATTGTTTGTGGTATGCTCGATAAAACATATTTTCATAATGTAATGAGCTCCTTTTCGCGATTTTGTATCATCCAGCATCTGGAAGGAAACCAGTTTGATTGAAAATTGATTAGCATATCACTTGATTCTTATACTACATTCATATTTGTGTGGATATGGACTTGTGCAAATTTTGTTCACAGGCATTGATTAATGTTTGAGACACATTATAGTGCGAGGACTTAGTATTGGTACTATGTTTGAACATGCAGTGCCAGCTCTTAGGGGAAAAGATTATGGCAAGACAAAAATGAAGTTTCCAGACTACACAGAAACAGAATCAGGTCTCCAATATAAGGTCAACCATTGGAAACTTCAACAGGAACCTCCTGACATGTTCATATGCGCAATTCATGTTTTAATTACTTGGTTAATTTCAAAAAGAATGCAGGACTTGAGACAAGGAAGTGGACCAACACCAAAGATTGGAGATACTATTGTGGTACGAGGAAAATCTTTCTTTACATGTCTCTACAAG
>JANLJB010028548.1:0-11244 GCA_026212285.1 Bursera cuneata | reverse complement strand
CCTGAAGATTACGAAATTCCTGTAAAAGAATTGATAAATTATTGGATTGGTGAGGGATATCTTGATGGATATGATGGAAGTATAATACGTAACCGAGGATCCTACATCATTGGTGTCCTTGTTGATGCATGTTTATTGGAAAAGGGAGAAAGAAGAGGAAAATATTTCGTGAAAATGCACGATGTGATCCGTGACATGGCTTTGTGGATAGCTTGTGGAATTGAAAAAGAGAGAGAAAATTTTCTAGTACAGGCAGGCATGGGATTAATCGAAGTACGGCAGATTGGAAAATGGGAAGGAGTAAAAAGGGTATCATTAATGAAAAACAAAATTCAGAATTTTTTACGAACCCCTAGATGTTGTAATCTCCGAACTTTGTTTCTTGGTGGTAATTGTTTGAAGATGATTATCACGAGTGACTTCTTTAAGTTTATGCCCTCTCTCAAAGTTTTGGACCTATCAAATAATTATTCTCTAACTGAATTACCATCCGGAATTTCAAATTTGGTTTCACTACAATGTCTTAATCTATCATGGACTTCAATAAAGTTGCCAATAGAGTTGAAAGCCTTAGAAAATCTTAGATGTTTAGACTTGGAGTTTACTTCTGACCTTCATACAATTCCACGTCAGTTAATATCAAGTTTTTCAAAGTTACATGTATTAGAAATGCTCGTGTGGTTATTCTCAATTTGGTGAAGCAGCAGAAGATAACGTTTTATTTGGTGGGGGTGAATTATTGGTGGAGGAATTGATTGCTTTAAAAAATTTGAATGTGTTGGGCATCACTTTAAGAAGTTGTTGGGCACTCCAAAAATTTTTGAGCTCCTCTTAAGTTACGAAATTCTACTCAATCTCTAAGACTTCAAAGCTTAGACCATTCTAAGTCACTAGATATTGTATCGTTGTCAGATCTCAACCATCTTGATGAACTACATATTACAGGTTGTCAATATTTGAAAGAGTTGAAGATTGAGTATGTACGAGGAACACAACATTGCTTTGGTTTCCAAAGCCTCCACACAGTTTTAATATACTTTTGCTCCAATTTGAGGAACCTGACATGGCTTGTTTTTGCTCCAAACATCAAGTTTCTTGACATAATTATTTGTAATGGAATGAGAGAAATCATCAATGTTGAAAAATTGGGTGAAGTTACGGAGATGATGGCAAATATAATCCCTTTTGAAAAGCTTCAATCTCTTCATTTAGAGAATCTGTCTAATTTAAAGAGCATCTACCCGGAGGCTTTGCCCTTCCCACATCTCAAGGAAATTAAAGTAATTAAATGCCCCAAGCTTGAGAAGCTTCCACTGGATTCCAATAGTGCAAAAGAATGTAAAATTGCTATCATAGGAAAATAAGACTGGTGGAACAAGCTGCAATGGAAGAATGAAGCCACTCAAGATGCTTTTCTTCCTTCTTTCATATCTTCTTAAAACACAGATGGAGGTTACTGGTATGAAATGAAATCTAAAAGCTCTTTTGTTCTGCTTTCATGCATTTATTTGGATTACTAGCGTCAAAGTGATTTCTAGTTGCCTCACAAAATTGTCTCCTAAAATTAGTTGATTCCAAGTGCTTCCATGAATTGCTAGTTATTCAACATTCATTGGTAATTGTCTCCTAAAATTATCTAATAATCTTTTGCTCAGGCAAATCAATAAAATAAGAAGTATCATGCGTATGTGATGCTAAATACAGTTTCTTTTGTCTCTTTTTCTTGTTCATTGCTGCAACTTATGTTACTTGGGATGAAGCCACTCAAAATTTTGTTCTTCCTCATGACAAGTAAATTAATGTGTGGAGACTTCTGGTTCGTGCTTTTCAACTCTTTTTAAGTGTAATACTTTCGTTTTCATTCCTGGTTAATAATTTGATTCAAAAGCCCTTGTCATTCTTTTCTTCTTGATGTACATGACAAAACAGATATATTTTTTTTTCCTTCGTCTTTTGGGTGCATACCATTACACCTGCCCTAATCTGATTCCTCTCTCTGTGAACAAAACCAACAGTGGACTTGCCCTCCAGAGACCCTTCGGGCGCCCTCTCGTTTCATAGCTGCATAGAGATCCATCCATCCAGCAGAAACGGCAGAGACTTGATGAAGATGATGACTGATTGATTTAGAGATAAAAACTCCTGGAATGGAAATTCTACACAAGCAACGGCAAACGAGGTTCCAGGAAATTCAACATTCCCAATTAATTTATTTGAATGGTTGAAAAAAAAATAAATAAACGTTTTGCTCTTCTGTAATTTGCTAGATTGCAGGTTGAGGAACTGCTTTGAGACTCTGTAAATTGCTTCAGAAACTAGCATTTTCAAAGTTATTTGTTAAGCTGCTATTGAATTACGATTTCCTAATATTGAGTTCAAACAGTATATTACAAAATGTTTGGATTATCTTTTTAGCATTTTACAAAATGCGGAAATCGTTGTTGACATATGACAGTAAAACAATCTCTGCTTGATTACATTACATACTAAAATGTCAATCATTTTTTCATTCACTTTGGTTTCTCATCCGATGACAAAATAAATTAGGAAGGAGAACGGTGGATTTAGATAATTGGATATCATTGAAGCCGGAAAATTGTGGCAAAAAATACATGATTTATTTGATTTTTGTTCTTATTGACTGGGAGAGGCCTCTTTTCATCGAGTTCTTGTATTTCTTGTTCAAAATGGTACGAGAGTCAAATTCATGCTCTTCGGTGTATACTGTTTCAGTGTTGATGTATATCTATATTCATGAAGACACCTTTTTCTCTACATTCAGATTCAAAACCCAGCTGCTGCTTTCTTTTCTGCTAGATTGCTTATACACATGTAAAAGCTTTTAAAAATTGCTCACCTCATAGTAAATATATAATTCATATGCTAATAATAGATACTATAGTTTTTTTTCCCTTATTTTTTCTCTATTTTTTATATAAAAGAAAACTAATTGATGTGAGATAAAGTTATAATTATAGTAATAGTTCAGATTCTTTTACGATAAGATTACAATTTATAAAAAAAGTGATAAGGTGTAATGCAATGATTTTTTTTATAGATAACGAAGGAATTAGATGTAACATAAAGGTTACGAGGTGTAAAGTAGAATAGTACTTGTAATGATTTCAGGATAGAAAGGAATCCTGTAATAGTATTTCCCTTACCTATATAAGATATCATAGTAATGATATTCGGTAAAATTGATTAGGTTGTAATTCTTTTACGTAAAATAAAGAGTATAACCAAATGACTAATTTTACTTTATGATATGAAAGATTCAACAAACAAATGGACAGTCACAAAATATATTCATAAAAATTGTCAATTTGATAACTTGACATATATAATATACCTTTATTGAGTGCTAATAAAATATTATGTAAAAAAAGAACGGGAATGAAGTATGAAATTGTAAGAACAATAAAAGAATAAGGGTAGTGAAGTGACTAAAGGGAAAAAAGTTATCTTTATTGCTTTCATATATTCGAAAATTAATCAAAATAACCCGAATTGAGAAGGGTCTTTAAAAAACAATTTTAACTCTCAGGATTTTTTTATTTTTTTATTTATTTCTAATTTTATGATTATTATATCCCTCCATATATAATATATAAATACATATTTCTTTCTCCAATACTTTCTAATCGAATCATCATCCACATCATCGGACAGTCAATGAATTATCATAAAAATTATCGAACAGTTATAAAAAAAATTAAATTAAAGAAGATACTTTAAAAAATTATTATATTTATAATAATATTCACAATCAAATTCCATACTTGGTTATAATTATGACATTTAAAGTTTGTAGTATATGATCATTTTTTAAAATGGATTTAATTTTAATCATGTTCCTATATCGTGGCGCTTTTCAGAATTTTGATACATGTGTCTGGTAACAAGCTTATTATGGTATTATCTATTATCTAATCAAAGAAAAGACTAAATTTATACAAGTTTTATTCCACCAATGTGTCTATTGATGGGTTTTGGTGACCCACAACATCATGTTAGTATTATATTCAACAATATTCTTGACCAAAGATTGATGATAATGTATTACTTATTTTACAAAAACATATTACTTATTTCAATTTGATGTTCAAATTGAGCCAAAAATTCATAAAAAAATGCAGCCAAGTGATGTGGCATCCACTAAATATAAAGTTAATATATGAAAAAACAATGTTACATTTATGTGATGTGGAATACTAGACAGACACCACCGAAAAACGATGAAATGATAATGTAATTCTTTAATATAATGATAAAGATTCTTTTTAAATATTCAATTTTTTATTATAATAATTTATATTAAATTAATAATTTTATTCTATTTCGTGATTCTGTTTAGTAAATTTTAATAAAACATCAAATAAAGTGAGATAATTCTTCCTAAAATCAGGTATTTCGTAATAATAACGGTGCCTTACACTTGAAATATAATGAAGGTTGAAGCGACAGTACAAATGAGTTATTTTGTGCTGGTAAAATATTATGTAAAAAAAGAACAGGAATCAAGATTGAAATTGTAAGAACATAGAGTTGAAGGGAAGTGAAGTGACCAAAGGGAAAAAAAAATTATCTCTATTGCTGAAGGTCTTAAAAAATAATCAATTCCTAATTGTTTTTTCAATGAAAATCGGATGATTTTTCTATTTTTACTCAGGATTCCCTTGTATCAATGAGTTTACCCTCAGCAAAATTAAAAGGTATAATTAATTATTAATAGAAAAATATATATTAAAAAAGGTAATGAACGAAATGAATCTCAATTATACATTTAATCATTTTTCAAAAATCCATTTTATTTTGGTGGAATCTGGTGGGTGAGGCTTTAAAACTTTCCATGTAGCGAGAGTCGCTATCTCTTACCCCATATACAGCTGGATTTTTCTAAAATTATAGAAATTCCTAAATTCTTTTTTTAAAATTGTTTTTATCCTTATTTATCTTATTAAAAAATTAACAAAATAATAAAAGATCCTAGAAATATCTATTAATCACACAAAATCTCAATAGATTTCTTTAATTATACAAAACCTCATGTTAAAAAAAATTAATATATATTATAGTTTTATATTTTAAAAATAAACAATTTAAAAGTAATAATTTATGTTAATATTTTAAAATATGAAACAAATATATTTTATAAATATTTTAATAATTATATAATAAATCTTAAAAAACAAGATATATTTTTTTTTCAGAACAATTTTTTTTGGGGTYAAAAATCACCACAACAAAGAGAATTGTTAACTTAGGAGTATCTGAGAGCTTCTAAACTAACTAGCCCAATCATATTTATTTTACACTTTTTTATAAATATTTTTTAAGTATTTCTTATAAAGACATGTCTTAATTATATCTTTCAAAAATGTCACTTATTCCCTAAGATTTTATCTTATGATATTAAAATATGTATGAAATATATCTATTTAGTATTTTAAAATACTATTATCTTTAAATTTCTTAGAAAAAATATAAAATTAGTATAATGTATATTCTTTATGTTATTTCAACATTATGAAAAATAAAAATATAATGTTAAAAAATTAAAGATATAATATAATGTTAAAAATATATAATTTTATAAAAAAATTATTAGAATGTAGGAAACAAATATGATTGAAATAGTTAGTTTAGAAGTTCTAAGATTCTCCCAAGTTAACATTTTATAATATTGAATAAAAAAATATATTACTTTTTTTTTAAATTTATTATATATATTCAATATTTTAAAATGTTAACATAAATTATTACTTTTAAATTTTAAAAAAAATATAAAACTTCAATATATATGTATATTAAATTTTTTATAACAAAGGGTTTTGTGATAATTAATAAAATATGTTGGGCTTTTATAAAATTAATGAAACTTATCTGAAACCTTTTTTATTAATTTTTGAACAAGACAAATAAAGATAAAAAATTCTTAAAAAAAAAWTTAAGAGTATCTATATTACTTTAGTCAAATTTTAGGAGTATCTATTTACTTTATCAAAATTTGAAGAGAATTTATTAATTTATCCAAAAATTAGGGGTGTCTAATATTTATTTCATATATTTTTACATCCTCGTCAAGTGGAAGACTTCTAGATTTGACATCTTCCAAACTTTTTTTTTTAGTTTTTTTCTTATTTTCTCTATTTTTTATATAAAAAAATAATTAATGTGATATAAAATCGTAATAGTTTAGATTCTTTTGCGATAAAATCGTAATCGTATAATTAATTCATAAAAGTAGTGATAAGAAGGAATTAGATGGACATAAAGGTTATGAGGTGTAAAGTAGTATATTGCTTCTAATGATTCCTCTAGATAGAAAGGAACCCTATAATATTATTTCTCCTACCTATATAAGATATCATAGTAATGGTTTTCGATAAAATTGATTAGATTGATTCTTTTACGTAAAATAAAGAGCGTAACTAAAAGACTAATTTTACTTTATGATATTAAGGATTCGACAAACAAACATATAATCACAAAATATATTCATAAATTTTATCAATTAGGTGACTTTTAACATATTTAATATGCCTTCATTGAGTTATTTTGTCTATCCATTTCTAGTCTTAAGATAATTATATCGTTCTATATATAATATATAAACATGTCTTTACTTCTCTAATACTTACCAATCTGACTGTCATTAAACAATTATTAGAATCATCCAAAAAAATAATCTACATTAAAGAAGATATTTTAAAAAACTAGTATATTTCTAATAATATTAGGTGCCACGATCAAATTCAAAACTTGGTTATAATTATGACATTTAGAGTTTGTAGGATATGATCATTTTCTAAAATGGATTTAATTTAATCATTTTCCTCCATCTGGTGGGTGAGGCTTTTTAAAAACTTTCCTTGTGTGGAAAATAGGGCAACAGTCACTATCTTTTAGTTCCACGTTAAAAGCTTTTGTCAACCGATGGCTACTTCTGTCAGCTTTTGGCGATGTGGTACATTTGACAACACCACTAATGCTACAATGAGTAGAGTTGTCCAACGTATTAAAATCTATAGTTTTCATTGGAAGAAAAGAGCAAGATATACAGCTGGAAAGTTAAGATAATTTGACATATTATCTCATATCTATAATTTGTCAGGCTTTTTCCATGTTCGTGGAAGATCACGAGTCGCCTCTCTTACCCCATATACGGCTGGATTTTTCTACATCCGGTGGGTGAGGCTTTTTTAAAACTTTCCATGTTCGCTTTCCGTGTGTGGAGAACAGAGCAAAAGTCACTTTCTCGTAAACAGCTGGAAAGCAATAGACCAAGCTTACTGCTGCATTATGTTTTATTTGGAAGGATAGATCACATGAAAAAAGAATCTTCTATATTAATTAGCATTTACATTTTTAGCATAACATCTCCCTTCATTGAACCAAGATCTTGCACAAAACATGGGCAATATTTGCTCAATTCAAGTTCCATGTGATGCCATTTTCACTAGTTGCCTTGATTGCACTGTTAAAAGAGCAAAGTATATAAGGGATCTCAAGATAATCTTGCGTCCTTGTAGATTGAACTGGACAAACTAATTGTCACGACCTAGAATCCCTTATACAAGAATCCTGTGAACTATGTAAATGAAATGAAAACAATTTAAAATCATGCATTTATCCGTAAATTATACATAAAACATAAATTTTAATCCAAATATTCATAACTCTTTTACATAGTGTTGGAAAATACAAAATGCATGCAAAGGGGTCTAATCTAACTTCCGAGAAGTCTCTAAGTGAGCTTCGGAACATCCTCGCCCGAAGTCTGATTCTGATCTCTGGTACCTGTGGGAGGAGAAAGGGTGAGCAAATATAGCCTAGTAGGAAATCTCAATATACTCAAAACTATAACATTTTATCAAAAGCACAAGTGGGGAGAAACATACAACCATACAAGCTTGTTCATTCATTTACCAACCCCATGGTCATTAACTCTCACCCATGGATCCCACCACATAGCTGGACTATCCAGGGTTATCTCAAGTATCTATTAGAATTCCTGCACACTAGGCAAGACAATCCAGATACTACTTGGGTCTTGCTTACAAGCCAGACTACCCGTATACCAAGTGGATCCCTGTGCACCAAGCAAGGGTAACCACCGACCACTCGAATCCTGCACACTAGCTAGGCCATCTAGGGTCATCAACGCACTCTTTGGATTCCCGCACACAAGGCAAGGTCAATCCAAGGTTCGCTCGTCACTTCGCATCTCAAATTTGCCTCACGTATATACTCACGATCACGCATGATCTCAACCCTAAACAGTAATTATCCGAAATCCATTACGCGGACGTGAATCCTATGCCAAACCACTCACGAAAGCCTAACAACCAAAATCCAACCTCCAACCATGCCGAAATCTATAAATCTCACGTGACCCAAAATAATACTACGCGTAAATACATCACATTCCTATTACCTAATGCGAATACGCGATAAATCTTTATAAATATCATACAAAATCCACATATGGGTCTCAATCTATCAATACCAGACGAAAATGGGTTAAATCTCATAAAACCCTAACCCACATTCAAGAAATAAACAGATTAAAACGGAATAGAGATGAGTAGAAGAGGATTCCCTACCTCGGAGCATCGATACGCGGAAGGTCGAGCTTTCTCTCTCTTCCTTCCTCTTTCTCTTCCGTGTGCGTCTCTATCCCCATGAAAAAATGAGAAGGGGAGGCTAGGGTTTCTAATTTAAAAGGAAAAAGGGACACGCTCGGTATTTAGAATTCTTAATTCCGTGAAATCTCGTCTCGATGCTGCGACGCAGACCCCTTTGGTGATGCGGTGCAAAACCATGCCTCGACGTGGAATGATTTCACGCCTCTGCGTAAAACCACACCCTGGCATGGAATCCATTTCACGCCACGACGCCAACTCTCTGACTTTGATCAAAAAGATTTCAAAAACTCGGCGCCTCGATGTGGAATGGTTTCACACCTCGGAGTGAAACTACGCCTTAGCGTGGAATCCATTTCACGTCGCAGTGCCAACTCTCTGTTTGGCTCACAACGATTTCAAATTTAGCCATTATTCCATCCCATTCAACACACAAACATTCCCATGGACATTCATACATATACATCAATCTTGCACACACACACACACACACACACACACACATATATATATATAGGGGCAGGATCAAAGACACAAATTTAAACACAAATTTATGCACAAATTAATTACCATTTGATGATATTAAAATCAATGATTCAGATTACTCATGAGCCTCCAAACCTTTAATGCAATATTCTCTTCTCCTAATTCTCTTTCCAAACATTAAATGCTTTGTCTCTTGTCCTAATTCTCTTCCATCTCATTTTTATTTTCATATTTAATTTTTAAAAAAATATGGAATCATAAATTAAAATTTTAAATAGTTTTTAACAAAAAATCAACAATCACAAATTATATTCTTTTATTTATAAATAATTTAAAAAAAATCATTTATTTTTAAATAATATCACAATGGTTGTTAAAAATAAATGATTTTTTAAAATTATTTATAAATAAAAGAATATGATTTATGATTGTTAATTTTTTTGTTAAAAATTATTTAAGAATTTAATTTATGATTCTATTTTTTTTTTAAATGAAAGATGAAAATAAAAATAAGATAAAAGAGAATTAGGAGAAGAGACAAAACATTTAATGCTTGGAGAGAGAATTAGGAGAAGAGAATATTACATTAAAAGTTTGAAAACTCACGAGTAATCTGAACCATTGATTTTAATATCATTCAATGGTAATTAATTTGTGTATAAATTTGTGTCTCTCGATCCTGTCCCATATATATATACTTACTTTTAATATCATTTTGGTCCCATTTCCAGAATAGTTTGTACATACACTTCCATACGTATCAATTTGCCTATAACAACACATACAAATAATGAATATATGTGCAGAAAAAAATTTTCTGGATACCAAATTTCAAATTTTCACTGTTCCAAATTTTCAGGATGTTACACTAATTGAAGCAAAGAATGATGTTATGGGGAGGGTTAACCGTGCTGAACAAGAACAAATGGAATGGACGGAACGAGTTCGAGGCTGGCTTTCGAGGGTAGAAGATGTGGAAGTTGAAGTAAGTGAACTACAGAAATCGAAATCTCAAGAATGTGAGAAATTATGTTTTGGAGGCTACTGTTCCAAGAACTGCATGTCCAGGTACAAGTTTGGAAGAGAGCTGACCAAAAAACTAAAAGCTGTGGACACTTTAAAGGACGAAGGACATTTTGAAGATGTTGCTGTGAGGTTATCAAGAGATCCTGTAGATGAAATGCCCGTTGAGCCAACAATGGGTTTGCAATCAACATTTGATGAAGTTTGGATTTAAATTAGATCACAAATTTGTGTTCGACAAGATGAAAACTAAGGTAAAGTCAAATCATGGAAATATGGAATCCTAAGTCTTCCACGTTATAGCTGAACACGAAAGAAATAGCTAACGCTACCAAATTTTCAATGTGATGGAAACAGCAGCACCACCAGCTAGCAAGTAAACATGCTTTCTGATATGAGCTCAGACAAGAGTGCAGAGATAGTTTAAATTCAGATTATTTCCAACCCTGAAACTGAAACTTTTTGGATACATAAACAATAAATTAACTGAAGAGATATGAAGTAAAAAAATGAATTATCAAATTTATTGTTCAGTTGGTAAACACATAGCAGAATTAATTTGTAAATCACAAAGAATATATGAATAAACTACAATGCTCTATAACAAGCTTCGCGCTAGAATTTTTCAGATAACCATTTTCTCTATGCTCTTTTTACTGAAGAATACTCAAGAATGTTTCAAGGCGCCATCAAATCGATTTTCTTTGTATGAAATCCATATGATTGTACCACTTCAAGATACTTATCCTATAATGCCTATCAGGAATGTACAGAAAATTTTAACTTCAAATATATGTGTGGTTCATAAATAGACAAGAGCACCATATTGATTAAAAAAAAATGATTCTAGACCATTAAAAGTTATGTTTTTTTTCCTAACACATCAACCCAAGGAAAATGTATTTCGAGGAGTCCACAAATAAAACAAATCAGATTACCTGATTCGTTACGGTAGATGCTGCTTGTGTACTGAATGTGGGTACTGAAACAGCATTTGCAAATGCATCAGCTTCAGCAGTAGTAGTTCAGTCGTAGCTGGCATAATGGCCGACGCATTTGAAGAAAGTACATCTGAAAGGGAGCCAAG
>JANLJB010028547.1:0-11242 GCA_026212285.1 Bursera cuneata | reverse complement strand
AAATAAAATGATTTTATCAATATGTCAGGTGTCTTTTGTGTTTGCTTATTAGGTTTTTATGGAGAACTTTTGTTATCACTTGTTATGTTGTTACCAAATAGGCATCTTTGTTTTCTGTTCGTCTACACAAATTTTTGCCTGCTTGCAATTTTTGAAGCCTTTATGTTCATAAAACATATGAATGATTTGTATAGTCTAGCAAATTATATGTTTTTCAGATGTGCTAAAAGGATTTTATTACAGGAAACACACAACCAAGCTGGCATTGCTCAGAGTGGTGGTATAGTGCCGTTGCTCAAGCTTCTTGATTCGAAAAATGGGTCTCTGCAACATAATGCTGCATTTGCTCTATATGGCCTTGCGGATAATGAGGTATAGCAAGTTCATTAGTTTGTTGTCTACTGCTGTAATATGTGTTGCATTACTCATCTAATACAACAAAAGGTAGTGGTGCTTATGTGAATTTCTCGTGTAGGATAATGTTGCAGATCTTATTAGGGTTGGAGGTTTTCAGAAACTCCAAAATGGAGAATTCATTGTGCAAGTATGTTTTTAAATTATTTTTTGTAATTGATACATGCCGGTCTCCTTTGGTTCTTGAACTTTCTTTTCTTTTTAACGCCTTAATGAATTACTTCTTTTGTTGCCTAAGTCTTATAATTATATGTGATACTAGCAGCCAACTAAGGATTGTGTAGCGAAGACATTGAAAAGGTTAGAGGAGAAGATTCATGGACGGGTGAGTTCATTTGTCACTCCTTTTTAGGCCATTTGTTTATTTGAATTTAATTTTCATTTTAATTCTAGCTGTTTGCATGCACTTATGTGGCCGATATGTTAAATTTTGAAAAAGAGAATTGTTATAGAAATTGTTTGTACAAGCATAATTTGGTATGACACAGCGTATCATTACTTTTATGCTTTTTCTTGACAGGTTTTGAATCATCTTTTGTATATGATGAAAGCGATGGACAAGGCTGTTCAAAAACGTGTTGCTTTGGCTCTTGCTCATCTCTGTGCCCCTGATGCTTGTAGGACTATTTTTATCGAGAACAATGGTATAGATGCTTGAGCTGCTATCTTTTTGGTTTTAAATTTATTAGTTTTACGACGGTCTTTCTTGCGTAAAGTTTTATGCTATTATTTCAGTTCACTTCTCCACTTTCTTTGTTGCTTGCTTTTACATGTTTATTTTAATCCTCCAGGATTAGAATTGCTGTTGGGTCTTTTCGAATCAACAGCTGTGAAACAGCAAGAAGACAGTACAGTGGCCTTGTATAAATTGGCTAAGAAAGCTGCTTCAATCTCTCCTATGGATGCAGCTCCTCCATCACCAACCCCGCAGGTGTTTCTTCTTTAAATGTCTGCTGCTTTGTTGCCTGTTTTTTTAAATTTTCTGTCTTCCCTTTTGTCCTACTTTTGTTTATATGATACGTGATATGGAATATGGATGTGCAATCTATTTGAGTATCCTATTACTGCCTAAACACAAACATATTCAACACAAATCTAGAGATTCTTACTAGCTTTCATTCTTGTTAAAGCTCTATCCTGGGTAGAAATATATACTATTTGCTAGGTAGTGGAGTTTTATAAAGCTGCATATTTTGACAAATAAGTACTGTAGTTGGTCTGTGATCACATGCAATATTGAGAATGACATTTGTTTGTGTGGGAGCTCTGTGCCACCTTCCCTTTGTGGTGTGACTGTATTACTGCATTTTATTATATGATTGTCTCCAAAGATTCTGAACATTAAGATTTACTCTGATTTATTGTTTCTTTGTTCCTTAAAGCTAAAATCAAGTTGTTCAACTTAGTTGTCTACTTCTCGTTGCCTCATAACTTTGAATTGTTACTTTTGTTTCTTCTCTGCTATGTGCTTTTAATTCAAAGCACTAAATCCAGATTTTTACAGTTGTTTGGTTTGGAAGTCATTGTCTTTGTTGTTCTCAAAATGATATTTTGCTAAGTGCCATTATTTACTGCAGGTGTATTTGGGTGAACAATATGTTAACAATTCTACATTATCTGATGTAACATTCCTAGTTGAAGGTATAAGGTTTTCCTTGCCTATGCGCTATTATTACTTTCCCCCTCCCCCTGCCTATCGTCACTAGTGTGTAATAGTACTTTCATGTTTTCAGGTAAACGCTTCTTTGCACACAGAATTTGTTTGCTTGCTTCTTCGGATGCGTTTCGTGCTATGTTTGATGGTGGTTACAGGGTGAGCATTGATTTGTTTTGAAGCTCATTTATTCGTCGTTACAAGCTGTTCAACTTTTAAACATCTTTCCCTGTTGAAAGAAAAAATCGAAGAAAAAGAAAAGAGGGAAGTATGACTCAAATGATGTGAGAGTTTTGATCATTTATCTGATATCTTTGTGGAAAACCTATTTAGAATGCTGCAGCTAGGCTTTGAAATGTTCCATGCTTTTTTGACTAAGTGAAAGGATGAGATGACTTCATAATTTACATTTATATATTTTTGTTGTGTTAATACTACGTGAAAATGCATTGCAGGAGAAAAATGCTAAAGATGTGGAAATTCCAAATATCAGATGGGATGTTTTTGAGTTGATGATGAGGTTTGTGCTTCACATTCCCTGTTGACATCAAATGAAGCAACAAATGCTTTGTATTACTGATATTTCACTTGATTGCTTGTGCTTCTAGATATATATATACAGGTTCTGCTGATGTCACCTTAGATATTGCTCAAGATCTCCTTCGAGCTGCTGACCAGTATCTTTTGGAAGGCCTTAAGCGCTTGTGTGAGCATGCCATCGCACAGGTTGACTAAAGATTAGATTGATAAGTGCAATTAAATATCATGATCATTATATAATATTAACAATGAAGTCTAATGAAATTTTGTCTTTCTTTAGGATATATCTGTTGACAATGTTCTGCATATATATGAGTTATCAGAGGCCTATAATGCCATGGCATTAAGACAATCATGCATAATGTTTATATTGGAGCAATTTGACAAATTGAGAAGCAAGCCATGGTATGTTATCTACCTCCAGTATGCTTGTCCCTTTTCCTCCGGCTAATGAGTTTAACATTTATTAGCTATGAATTTACCTGATATGCTTAGTATTTGGCTATTCAACAACTCAGAGAAGGTAAGGAGGGGAACTCTTTTTATATCCCACAATTAAAACATACCCCCTTTTGCCCCACCTAGCCCTCATTGTTTTTGTAGTTTTTTCATATATTTAGTTCTTAAGATCATTTTTATTTTTTTGTTTTTTATACTGTTTCGTAATGTCATTATTAATACTTTGAGTCTGTTAGAATACAATGATTGAATGATCTTGAAGTGTGCTTTAAATCTCTTTCGGCTTACATACCTTGCATTTGGAACTAGTAGATATTTTGAATTAACATGTATTTGAAAATTCTAATTTAAATATGATACAATGCAGGTGTTTTCGTTTGATCCAACATATAATTCCTGAGATACGAAACCATTTTACAGAAGCATTCTCTAAAGCTATCAAAGTTAACTCAAGTCAGCTGTAGGTGGTTTCAGCTCAAGTTTTGATCTCTGATCGACTGTAAAGATTTAAGAATGGGAAATGTACAGAGGGTTTAGGTTAGTCATTAGTCAATGTAGGAAATTTTGATCTCCGTATGTAAACATACAAGTCAAAATATAAATTTCTTTCCCTTTTACATCTTGTGTCTCCTGCTAAACATCAATTCTCTGCATATATTAATTTAGTGTTGAAGATTGGTATAATAATGGATCAGTTATTTGATTTTTTTTTTTTTTTAAATAGTATGAAATGAGTCTCTGAACCCAACCTCTTCAGTTGAACTGAATAAAGGACTGAAGGGTAATACATTTTGCATTAATATGTCGTACAAAATTTTTAATTTTAATTGTTTAATTAAGTTTAATATAAAGAAATAAGAATAGATTGTTAAAGAGATGTTAGATGTTTGTTTAACAAAATGTTAATTTTTATTTGACACTGCTACAAAATATTGAACTAAGTTCTAACGGCAGTGGAACTTTGATATCTACATTTTTATACTTATCATTTAATATTGAACTTTGACAAAACAATACAAAAGAAAAAAAGGAGGGGAGAGAGAGATGGGTCTATTTAGCATATAAGGGGGTCTATTTAGTACTACTGATCTTAATAGTGTCCATATTTGGGCCGATCCAAAAGGAAATGCTTTATGTTTCGGTCTAGGAATTAAACAGCAAATTTTAAACCCCACGAAATAGGAATAATTATAAAGGACCCAAAATTATTACTAATATTTTTTATTAAAAAAAAAAGAAAAAAATTAAAATTATCTTTAGTACGTTAGAGCGGAGCCTGGACTGGAGGTAGGAAGGGAATCAATAGTATCAGCTTAGGTGTTTGAATTGAATCGTTGAAGAAAGCAAAGATAATAGTAGATATTTCCTAATGGCTGTGCAGCTTTCGAGCCTGTGGTTACCTTCTACCACAATCTCCTCCCACCTAGTTGATTGCCGAAGCAAAACGAAACCATCTTTTACAGCTCTCGCCTCTTTGTCATCCCCACCTCCTACTATTCAGGCAACATTACAACCTCTTCTTTTCCTTGTAATTGTAATTCTGGACACATTTTTTTCAGGTATGTTTTCTCAAGTCTCAGTTTTGGGGGAAATATTTTTCAGATTGTTGGTGGAAAAAAATCGACTTGGCCTGGGGACTCAAATTTCAATAACACTTCTGACAGCTATGGAGGAGAAAGTGATTGGGTTGATTTGGATGCTGACCTTTACTACTGGACTAAATCTTTGCGGCCCGTTCAGGTTCTTTGTTAATCTGAAATCTTTTTTATTTGGAAATTCGAAAACCCAACAGTTGAGGATTCATGGTGATTGCTGTTTTACTTTTACAGTGGTATCCTGGCCATATTGCAAAAACTGAAAGAGAACTTAAAGAACAGCTCAAGTTGATGGATGTTGTCATAGAAGTGCGTGATGCTCGAATTCCCTTGTCCACAAGCCATCCGCAGGTAAGAGCTCTGTATTATGCTAACAATTATTTAACTTCAACATGACTTCTATTTGCAGTGTCTCTGATTTTGGGTTTATTGCTTTTTGATCAAATAATGGGGCGTAGAGACGCTGGTCGGTTATGCTTCATGTTGCTTTTGATATTTGAGATATAGCTTATGGTCAATTAAAATCGAGGACTTATGAGCATGTGTTCTTGATCTTAATCTTAACTTGTTTGTGTCATTTCCTGAGCAGATGGATTCATGGCTTGGTAATAGGAAAAGAATTTTAGTGTTGAATAGAGAAGACATGATATCTACAGCAGATAGGAATGCTTGGGCAACTTACTATGCAAAGCAGGGAACTAAAGTTATCTTCTCCAACGGACAATTTGGAATGGTATGCATATGAAAGATATCAACGAGCTTTCTTTTGTTTACACATTATAGCACAAAATTAATGATTCGTATGTGGTAAATACAGGGTACTATGAAGCTAAGTCGGTTAGCGAAGGCACTGGCAGCTGGAGTCAATGTCAAACGCAGAGCCAAAGGACTGCTCCCTCGTCCAGTAAGTTTCCAGATCAATTAATACCAATATCAAACCTTGTTTTATTTTTTAGGATCTTCTATCAATCTTTTACCTTGTAGCTGATTTTATTGATCAGGTGTTTGACATTTCATTAGTGTTGATTCCTGTGAACAAAAATTTTCTAATTTCCTCTTTTTGTAGTCACAGATAAAATAAAAATTGTGCCTCTGTCTTAATAAATATTAGTTAATTTTAATTGGTATTATAAAAGTATACGATTGTTGACCCCTTAGATTTTCTGGTTATAAACTGCAATTTGAAAACCTGAAGAAATTTCCTTGGATATCATACAGGTTCGAGCTGGAATAGTTGGATATCCAAATGTTGGGAAATCATCTCTAATTAACCGTTTGCTGAAGCGGCGAATGTGTCCAGCGGCTCCCAGACCGGGTGTTACAAGAGAATTGAAGTACATATCTTATCTTTGTAATATATAATCAAACATAAGTTAGGCATATGATCATGCAGGGTAAAAAGATATTTTGAAAGCAATTTTTAAATTTATCGGCCCTGCATTCATGTAGAAAATCATAATATATGTGTATACATATATGTATATATGCTCATGGTATCAAAAACTTTGGAGTGGCATAGAAATGATTTGGATGTTTTAGACTCTCTTAAACATTGAAATGGAATTTCAGCACCGATGTTTTAAACTTTCTGAAACATTGAAATGGAATTTTGGCATTGAGGTGCTGCATCTTTGATACAATTTTGAGACTTGTAACCCTTGTATTCATGCAGTCCTAGAAAACACTAAGAGATCTAAATTTTAATAGTTTTTCACTTCCTATCAAAACTGTTGGAAACTTGATGAAAAAGAAAGTTTTAATTTGTGCGTACAATTCAAAAACTTTGAAGTGGCTTGGAAATTCACCAAAGTTCAAAATTTAATATTTCGAAACTGCAAAGTTCTTGGAGTTCTGCGGTTTTGTAGTTTATTCTGTATTGAGAAAAAAGAAAATTATGACCTAGCCTTTTCCTTTTTTCATCTTTCAGTTGTCTGTCTATGATAAATCAATAATGCTTGTGAATCTTTTTGATTGCTGTAAAAGGTGGGTTCGTTTTGGTAAAGATCTTGAATTGCTGGACTCTCCTGGAATATTACCAATGCGGATTAGTGATCAAACAGCTGCAATAAAGCTTGCCATATGTGATGACATTGGAGAGAGATCCTATGATTTTGCAGATGTTGCAGCAATACTTGTACAAATGCTGGCTAGGCTTCCAACAGTTGGTAATGTTCTCTGTCGATTCTACAACTTATTTTCCTGATGTTTATCATTCCAACGTTAGTATAGGGAATGTTTCCATTTTGAAGAAAAGGTTTCAAGTCAAACTGATTTACCCAACTATTTTAAGTGGTACCATATTGCTTAGCTGATGGTAATAGTCCAAGATAACTACTATCTTGCTTTTGTTTAGTGAGGAGAAATCAAGATATTTAATTATTTCAAGGAGAAAAAATCATTATCCATGATTGAATGTAATACCCTTCTTCTACAACACTGATTGAAATGTTGTCAATTTTGTAAAGTTAAGAGACTGGTTAACTAGGGCTGAATTTAATTTCATGCATGATAGTGTTATAATATCCGGTATATTTGGTAGTTATTACTAGAACTGTTCAGAGTAAAGTGAGAAGAAATTGTTTCATTAAAAGATTTGTCATCATGATCAGTTTTATTAGTAGATATCCTATCCAGAGTCAGGAAGTCGAAGAAGAGCCATTACAAAAGAATTTGAAATTTAGAAACAACAAAATCTGGTTCACTTAATTGTTTGAAAGAGGTCCTTTTCTAGGCAGCAAAGATTTTCTCCTTAATGGATGAGTTATGGGTGCTCAGCTCCTCCTGTATTTTGTTCATATTAGGACAATGACTAACATGATATAACAGGAATTTAAGCGAGGAAAAATTTGACCAGCTATACCATTACATGAAAGCAGCATCTTTATACCATTGCATGTCTCAAAGCATATAACTGAAGAAACTAAGAAAAAATGAATTTTTATTATATGATTGTTTTATGGGTGAAAAATGGGAAGTATTTTTATTACCATGAGGTGCAACACGGTTGTTGGGAAGTTGTGATTACTCAAACTGAGAGTTACTGTAGTTCTTTGTGTCGAATGTGACTTGTAATCCAATTTATGCTCCTTGGTCCTTGCCAGGTACCGATGCTCTTCAAAACCGTTACAAGATTGATGTGGATGGTAACTCTGGTAAAATGTACGTCTCAGTCTGACATGATGTAGTTTCACTTAAAAGGGTGTACGGACTGAGAAAATTCCTAAAGCGAATCCCCCCCTCCTGATGTAACCTATTCTTAGACCAGGGGAAGCAATGGATTTCTGTCTTGGGGAGCTTTTTGAGAATTAAAATATTCCCTGACATCTCATTCCACAAAATTTGCTATTAATTCAGTCGTTGTTAATCCATTGTCTCGCAGATTTGTTCAGAAGCTTGCCCTTCACCTGTTTAACGGGGACGTCCATCAAGCAGCATTCCGTATCTTGACAGATTTCCGAAAGGGGAAGTTTGGTTGGATTTCACTGGAGAGGCCCCCTAGGTAATATTGTGAGGGTGCTGGCTCTGACTCCAGGATGATCTTTAGCCTCTCCGTCTAGCAACTTTTGATTTCTTGGGTCCTTAAGGCTCTGAGGAGATATAGAAACCCCCACGGGTTTATGTAAGTTTTGGTTAATCGAGGTGCACTGTTCAGAGAGAAAAGCTTTAGTTTTGTTGTAATAGCACTACTGATCAAGCAGACACAAACGGCAGCTAGTAATTTTTTGGAAGGCCAAAAAACTGAAGTCGCACGGGAAATGGGGATTTTCCACTGAGAGGTCAACCTTTTTTTTTTTTTTTCACCGCGACCCACTGTTGTAATCTCCCCGTTATAATATTCTGCATTTGTCGTGTACAGAAAATGTTTGTATATTAGAACTCTGTAAGTGAGGCTTCTTAGTTACGATTCATCTCTAGATTTGAAGTCTATGTACCTGCTGCATTATGCATTTAAAGGTTGTCCCAAACTTAAATAAGGTGCATACATGCTTTTGCGTTAAGAAAGATAAAACTCAGAAAAGGAAAAGCAACTTGGAAATGGAGGGCACAAAAGGGAAGCACATTATAGAGCACAGAAAAATATAGGCAACCTATAACCAATAATGACATACAAGATCAAGCAATGAAGCAATTATAGTGCTTCTGTAATGTAAACTCGCTGAAAACACCTAGGGTAGTGTAATCTATCGTCGTACACCATAACTTGTGATACATTTACATGATTTGCTATCTTCATCTCGCAGTTGTGGGAACACAAGCTGAATCTCCTTTATTGGACCAGTTCTCCTTAATTTTACAGGCTTGAATTGGCCGTTCAATTTGGGGACATTCAGCAGCTTCTTTTTCCAACTGAGAACAAAATCTTTGGAACGTCGTAACATTCACTTGAAGTCTGAAATCTAAACTAAACAAAAGCTTCGTTTCCATCCTATTCAATTCAGGTGTGCTTACTCCTCCAACTCTGGCATAGTATGCATTGTTGTAAAATCTGCAAAACATTGTAGAACACCACTTTCACAAACTTTTCACCGGCAACAGTCAATCAAAGAAATATGCAAAGAAAGGAAAAACACCACATGTGACTTGGTTTCCCCATGATTAATCATTGTCTGATTGACTAACTTATGTCTGCCCAGGTCTCTCAAAAGTACTTTAACTTAATCAAGTTTCATAAATCCAAAGGTTACTAAATCCAGGTTTCTCAGGATTAATTCCTGATGTCGTGTAAGAATATTTGCTTCTCTTGTTGGAAAAATATGAACAAGGATCATTCTCTTGGACAAAACATTCATGCAAAACACACATAAATAGACAAAAAAAACTCCTATTTAGCTAACTTAAGCAATTTCCCTCCTAGTCGAAAGGTCAATTATAATGCATTAATCACCAATTACAAGTTGCAAAAAAGGTTAGTATCCACAGGCCACCATTTCGTAATATTCAGGACAACGTAATATGATCAAATATAAATCTAACTTCAAGGTTTAGTACTTACGCATCATCGATAAATTTTGCTGCAACCATCACACTTGTTATAAGAAGTCGGTGAACATTAAGGGAAGTTAAACGAACATCAGTCAACTGAAGGAATTTATCCACATAGATATGTGCAATAACAAAGCATGAGGGGCTGCAGCTGGCATACTTGAAGATGCGATCAATATATTGCTGAATACTTATAGTGGGAGCTCTTAAACCATGGAATATTGTAATATTATCTTCAATCTGCAATGTCTCGAGTAACATCTCATTTTTCTGAACAGTTTTCTCAAGAAGTCTAGCAATAACTGATAAGATCTTTGGACGTCCTTGAACCCCCTTGCCCGTTTCCTTCAGTCCCAATGTGAGGTAGAGATCTGGGTCTACACTGTCAGAATCAAGTGCCATACTTCCCATGTCTAGATTATGCTGCAAAAGTGTAACATTGAAAATTTTATTAACATCAAAGAAGGAAATATTGCTGGCTAAATTGAACTAAGAGAGTTATTTGCCACAATTTAAACAAAAATCCGATAAAGACAAGCATCGAAATTCAGGATTCTATTCCACTGAATAATCTAATATCATCATACTTAAATGCATCAGTAATAACCAGGACTGGAGAGCAGGTAAAATATAATCCAGACTGATTTGGTTGAGAAAAAGAGAATAGCAAAGCCTTGGATACCAATAGCACTTGGCGCAGTCGTGGCAACTGTTTTACCGCCTTCCCAAAAGGGCTAGAAAGTCGGAGAAGGACAAAGCTTTTAGAGAAGCACAGAGTGGATTAGGGAAGGCTAGAGGCTTATAATTCTACAAACTACAAAGCAATCTAGAAACTATGATCATCTATTAAGAACGGTATTGTCTTTGGTAACTTCTGAAAATTGGTTTGCCGCCACATCAACCAATTCCAGAGATTTGCTTCATTGCCGACACCGTTGAGAGAGGTTTTGTACCCTACAGCAACTCGTTACACCAAACTTTGCCTCCATTGAATACTTGTTCAATTATTTGGGTCCAATTCCCATTCATATGGTTACTAGTTAGTACTCCAAAACTTCAGCAACGCAATTTAAGTGATGAAATGATTCGCTGGTAAAGGGTTCATAAGTATTGATAAAAAGATGGATTTGCATTGTATTCTCTCTGTGAACGGATTTCAGATCTCACAGCCTCCTACTTCCCATTTTCCCTCAAATATGAAAGCAAAGTTTACGAATTTTACTCAAGTAAACTACTTGTAGAATTGATATCCATGATTTAATTAACTTATTTTGTTAAAAAAAAAAAAAAACTCGACGGAGGATTCTACAACAAAAAACTCAAAATTTCAAAGTCTTTACATTAAGTAAAAATAACTTGATTTGAGCGGTTAATGAAATTTGACCGTAAAATTACAAAAACAAGGAACAAAGCCACTAAACTAAAATGAAGCATAAGACAGGAGGAAGCTACGTTATCCATCAAATACCAGCTGAGAGAATAGTAGACAAAATCCAACAAAGAGATGAAACTTACAGGTTGTAGAGAGAGAGATGTTTCTGTTGTCAAGTATCAGAAGTTGTTTCAACAAAAGCGGTTAAGCAACAAGAAGATAATA
>JANLJB010028546.1:0-11241 GCA_026212285.1 Bursera cuneata | reverse complement strand
TGTAAAAAATGTTATTTAAGCTCATAATAAATGTACACTTTTAAGTGCTAATCACTTATTAGGACAAAATTTTACAGATTATGCAAGAAGAGTTTTGCAGTTCGATTTCGTTTAAATCATTTGTATTCAATGAATCTTCTCTCAAATCTTTTACCATACACAAATAAACCATGTAACTCTTAATTTTGCAAGATTAATATATAATCTAAGGTAACCAAAATTGTTTACAAAGCAAATTTTACCAAAATACAGAAAAATGAGAGAAAACTAAGAAAGATACCTTACTTCTCTCTGATGTAAGAAACTTAAATCCAATATTGGTTGTTGTGTTTGTTTTTTGGTGTAGAAAGTCACTCCTAGTTAAGACGTTGAAGATGTGAACGACGGATTGGTAAAAGATTTCTAGAGGAGGGCAAACCAATATATAGGAAGGGATATTTTTGGCAATGCAGGTATGTTGGCTAGAAAAATCCGAATATTAGTGGGCATGACTATTTTTCTCAGCCCCCTTCTGCCACCTGGTCATTTCTCTAAATTTTCCAAATTTATTAACCTACAAAAAAAAATCCAGTTCAACGCGAATCCTTTTTTTTTTTTTTTCAAAATAAAACAAACAAACAGATCACAGCTAGTGAGTGAAGGCCTATTATCAGGAGAGAGAGAGAGAGATTGAAAGGGAAAGCAGATGTTGCTTTTGCAGTCTCAGTCGAGGTTCCTTCTTGATACCTTGTTGAATCGGGTTCAGAAGTAGGTTTTCTTTTACTATTCCTGAATTGCCTGTTTTTGTTGTAGTAATTGTTTCAGTCGTGGTTTATTTGGTAGATTGATTGTCTCTGCAGTCGTGATAAAGCAGTTGAGCTGGATTATCACTGGGTTGAGTTTGACGATGTTCGTTACCATGTTCAGGTCATTTACTATTACTAGCTTTTTCCTAAGGTTGGTTCAACTTGAGTAATACTTAGTTATTTGAATTAATTAATTTTTAATAGTATTTGTTTGCAGGTAACTATGAAGAATCCACATCTGGTGCTATTGTCGGTGTCATTGCCGATTCCACCTCCTGAAACCATTTTTCTTGGAGGTTTGCCATTTGGAGCTATAGAAGCCATAAAAGCTGCTTACGGTGTGGTTGTACAGATTCTGGATCCTCCTAGGGATGGCTTTAATCTCACTTTGAAACTCAATTTGTCAAAACTTCCTCCAGATGAAGGTTCAACGACTTCCTTTTCTAAGGTCATAACATTATGAATATGCCAAAAACACACCATACAATACATGCTATTCGGTTTTCCAACAAAGAGAACTATACGTGTTCATCGTTTTTAGAACCCATTGATTCATTCTCTGTTACAATCCTTCACTTTCTAACATAACTAATCAAGATTCTTATGCCTAAACCAATTTTGCATGTCCTTTCTTTGCATGCTTACTTGCTGCTTTCCATTTTCATTTTGCAGCTGGGTCAATTAACTTTTAAGTAGCTGCTACTACATGAGTTATGAAAATTCCTAGGAGAGCCAAGGAATATTTTCTGTTTGTTTTATAAGTTTGGGAGCCATAACTTGCCTCAATCAGGCCAATGCTAGACTCCAATAACCAACGGTTTGTTAGAAAACCCGTTCTCTTGAAATGCCCACTTCTAGCTCATAACTGGATGTTGGTTAGTTTCTGTGCAATGATCTGCATGTACTCATCCTTGTACGATTTACATTTGGTCATCAATTGAGTTGTATACCAAATTTCATGCTCCAATTAGCTGCTTTGCAGATTCCTGTTTCCCTCATCAATGTTCATGATTTATAATCTGGAGAGGCTAGGAGCTTAGGAAATTGAATGTTTACTTCATTTGTGAGTTTTGCATCCGTCACTGAGAAAGTGAAAGTGAATTCATTCCTTCTATTGGGCTTATGGGATACATAACAAGAGGTCATCTTTTCCTATCCCTTAAACCACTTTTCTTGGATTGAGTAGAATTTAATGCTGGAGCCTCTTGTTTGACACAATTGTTTTTTCCAACTTAGCTAACTGACTCTAAATTTAGGATTCGCTTAGTTATTTTGTAATAAAGATAGGTCTTGTGTATAGTTAATGTCATCATCAAATTTGAAATTTGTTTCTTCCATAATTTTTAATGATTTTTGTGACAGATTTTTGTCCTTGATGTTCTGCAGAGTTTAAACGTGCACTTTTGGTGAAAGTTGCATCTATTAGGGAAGTGGTATTAGGTGCCCCATTAAGAGTAATACTAAAACATCTTGCTGCAAGGACTGTTGCTCCTGAGATTGATCAACTTCTAGCCCTTGTGCATCGCCCAAAGGAGTCATTTTTCCTCATTCCTAAGGTATTGTGATAAATGCTCAACATGTTTTTTAGTTGTGTGGAATTTTTATCGTTATTAGTTTTATTATTTTATGTTCGAACTTCTAAAACTTCTTAGCGTGATTATTCTGTGCTTGATGTAGTTTTGCCTCCCCCGTTTTCTCTATCTACATTTGTTCAGCTTAGAGGTTTTTTCACATTTAACTTTTAGTTCATCTTAAAATCTGGATTTTGTTATTTTGAAAATTGAGCTGGCATATTTCAGAGCAAGTGTGATATGTATACTCCCTTGTGTCTTTTTAATGTGCTTGTGATTTAGCATAGTGAACAGTTGTAATTGTTAATGCAGGCAGAGAAGGTGACCGTGGTGTTTCCTATGAGATTCAAAGACTCCATTGATACTGTTCTTGCTACTTCCTTCCTGCAGGTACAATGATTAAAATCCTCTTGCTTTACCAACTTCAAGTCTCATAAGTTGCCAACACCAGTTCAATATTGTGAATCGATAAAAATTGATTTTCACTTTCTTTGGACTCAAGCCTTAAAGGATTTCTAGATGCTGAAATTAGTCTAGTTGGCCAGCATGCATAATAGCAGTTCTGTTGTTGATACTTTGAATGGTGTTTTTCTAAAATCTTTCCCGTGTTCTGTTCTTAGGTGATTTATTGTTTTTGATTTTCAATTTTTGGTGCTTTGGTTATTATTCAGGAATTTGTGGAAGCAAGGCGTACGGCAGGACTGAATAATGCACCTTTTTGTTTATGGTCTCCTTCTCCTCCTTTAGAACTGAAGGGAGCTCCAGATGAGGCATTATCTGCCAATGCAGGATTTGTTACTTTTGGTAATGTCAGAGGAATTAGTAGGGCTTATTTATTTCTCTTTCATTCTCAATGTAATATGTTTATGTTTTAATCCAATGCAGTCATTTTCCCTCGACATGTGGAAGGAAAAAAATTGGACCGTACAGTTTGGAATTTATCAACTTTTCATGCATATGTTAGTTATCATGTTAAGGTGTGTTCTTTCGCCAACCTGCTTCAATACTTGTGTATTTTATCTCAAACTCTTCCATATACTAATTTGGTACTTTGAAAATGTTAAAGATAATGAAAATCACACTATGCTAACAGCCCATTTAACTAATTTTATAGAAGAATGCTAATAGCCTAATTGTAATACTCGTGGCCAAGAAAATAGTCTCGTAGCTTGTTAAGTTAGAAAAAACAGGCAATTAATGCCTTGATAGTTATGACACTGTTTGTAATGAAGTGACAAATGATAATAATTAACATCCAAGTGCAAAGAACAAGATAATTTATTCAATTCTGTGTTGTTGTGGAGAAGAGAGAGATCAGAATCGACTAACATCAATGTACAACTTTATGAGCTCTCAAACTCTCACAACTTGCAGCTGTTCCCAAAACCCTGATACTGCCAGCTGATAAAATCTTTGGAAAAATAAGAATTTCCTTATTAAAAGGTAGTATTGATCTACATCTTGAACCACTTAGTTTTATCATGTTTGGCAACTGAAATAACTTAAAATGTTTAATTCATGTCATCTGCTGGTCATGTTGGTTAAATGTTTCTAAGTGTGTATGAACATATGTGGTGTGCCTGATTTTATTAGTTTGGTGTTCTGTTGTGACCATGGCTTGTTTAGAACTTGTTATGAACATAAAGTGCTCTAGATAGGCACTGTCAACTGTAAGAAATATGGAAAGATTGTCCGACTTTGGTTTCTGAAAACCTTTAACCATTCTTTTGAATTCTCTAATGTGATTTATGCTTTAAAATTTTGGAGATATATAAATTCACTGTTCAAGCTTCTTGGACTTGTCACATTTTGCCATGATTCATGTTTTATGATTCTATTTTAATAAAAATATCCTTTCACTGTTGGATGAATAATTTACTGTTTTTTGAATTTCTTGTGGAGCTTCTGTGCATTGAAGTTGTGACTGCTGGTTTAATAGCCTTTTGTGTCTACTTCATGCTTTTTATTCAGTTGCTTGAACATGAATTCACTTGTTCTATATCAATTTATTCCGTTAATATTCCTTAGTGCTCAGAGGGTTTCATGCATACACGCATGCGGCGTCGTGTGGAATCTCTCATTCAGGTAATATTTCCAATTTCTTCTTCTACTGAGTCTGTGTTATTTTATTTTATTTGTTATTATTATTATTATTTTGCTAACTGCATTGAAGTGATATATTACAGTAAATTAGTATGAAACTTTTTCCTAATGAGATTTGACTTTTCCTAACTGCATTGGTGTCATAGACGTTGGATCGAGCCAAACCAGATTTGGACAAGTCAAAGAAGACAACAAATAACAGATCTTTCAAACGGCTGGTATGTTGTGAGAAATCTTAAATCTTGAGGCTTTGATAAATTATGTTGATGATTTTGCTAATATGTTTATAATGAATATGGTGGATTGTAGACCCTCAAGGACCTGAGGGATGGTCGGTCTAATTCAATTTTATGAACGAAGTCAAAGACAGGGTGAGAGAATCCTTTCTTTTAGACGCCGAGACAACTGTTGGTTGATTTCTCGTTTGCATATATCTGGAAGGTTGCTGCAGGTTACTGTAACTGTGGGCGGAGGGATGAGAGGGGTTGTTTGCTTTTGCTTTATGTTTAGTTGATAATGTAAGAGATTTTTTTTTTTTTAATTCCATTAAGACTATCTATATTATATTTACAACTATCCAATTCATATAATTTGAAGTGTGACATAGTATCATTGGATGAGAAAGAATTAAAAAGGACAAAAAGAGTGTAATAAATGATGGGTAATTATCTATTAAATGACACTATGTTTTCATGTTGTATGAGTTGGTTATATTGTTATTAGATGAGAGTAATACTATTTTTTTTCACATAATTATTTGAAATCACGTCTTTAATGATATGTGAAATGAGTAATAATATTATATGTTTCATCAAATTATTTCATTATTTATTGTATCATTTGAAACAAGACTTTGATAATATTAGGAGATGATGCTAAGACTTTCATTCATGCCTTGACAGATAAGAGCAAAAGTCTTTAATTTGCAAACCATAAAGCAACAAACCAAAAGCAAAGGGTAGAGCTTAAGATCTTTAAAATAAATTAAAAAGAATCTATCTATTGGCACGCAATAAAGGTATATTCATGGAGAGCGTTAATACCTTGTTTACTTTTGCTGTAATCGAGTTTGTACTATACAATTATGGTATCTTATTCCCCAAGTAACCGCATTTGCTTAAATGAAGGGTTGCTTCTCGTGTATCTCATGAACACGTCAAAATCTAAGTTTGCAAATGTAATTTGTTTTTTCTTTGAGATTTGTTGGGAATCACAGGAGTCATGTGGAGACTTTATCAATAAATATCATATATACATGACAGCCTTTGCAACTAAGCCACTATTTTTTTTCATTATTTTATAATTTAAAAGAAATAAATTATCCAATAACTTAATTATTCTCATTTCTCCGAGTGATTTTTATAAAAAATAATTTAGAGTTTATTAAAACAATTTAGAGTTTTATGAAATATTTTTGGTATAATTTGAAGATATCAATAAACCCTAAAATAGCCAAGTTAAGAAAAAAGCACTCTCCTAAATAAATATAGATAAACAAGCTTTAACTCATGTAAAAGCCGCTCTTCACGAGAAAATAAAAATGAAAATAATGTAATAACTGTATTGGGTGGAGTAGTGTAGTTGCCACTTGCCTGACTTGGTCACATTCACATTTTATCCCTCTAAAGATAACATTGACACCTTTTAACACCAACCTCTACAAATTTATAACATTGACACCTTTTTAACACCAAACTCTACAAATTTATATATGTCATTCTTAAAAATCATTAAATCGCCTTGAAGATTATATTAAATTAATTATTTCATTGAATTTAATAAATTTTATAATATAAAATACAATTTTTTAGATATTTGAGTGAATTTTGTGATTAAGATATATAAATTTTTTAAGACTTAACATATACTTATATGTTAAAAGACATGTTAAAACTATCTCTATTATTATTCTAATTCCATACCTTCACTACATTATTAATAAAAATTAAGATGACTTGATTTAATTTAAGTCAATGTTGATTGGATATTATACGTAAAGGTTTTAAATGGATTTGTACCATAGTAATATTCTGTATATGTTTAAATGAAATTAAATAGAATAGGTTTAGAGATTGGTTATGAATGTTGTTAGAGTTTTTGGTATTTTCCATGTAAAAATTGAAGGATAAAAGAAAAGAAAAAGAAAAAACAGAGTGGCAGCTTTTGTCATTGATGAATCCTAAAATTAAAATAATAAAAATAGAAAGACCAGAGGCAGAGGCAGAAGATGCAGCTTTTGTACAGGGGAAAAACATGAGTGAAGAAAAAAGAATTCAAGGTCAAAAAAAGAGGAAACAAAAGGAAGATGGTTCGTAGAGGGTGTGAGAGAGAGTCCCCCCTGGTGGGTGGGTGGGTGGGTGCACAACAACCACAACCACCAATTGCATCAACATCGCAACAATGCGCTGCAAATTCAAATTTTCATGTAGGGAACTGTAGAGGTCACCAAACAAACATGGTGGCATGTCCCATTTCATCATCATGCATGTAGATATAGATTATAGCTCAAATCTCAACTTCATTCTGCCTCTGCCACTTCTCTGTTGTACATTTCTGTGGTAAAGATCGTCAAAGACATTGGACCTACCCACCATATTAGGACCTGTTCAATGATGAAGCTCTTAACACTCTTTTGGCTTCTCAACAAAAGGGCATCAGCAGCAGCAGCTATGGCCTATCAATACTATAAACCACAGCTTATGTCGCTCAAAACTTAGCATACCAGAAGAGATTCTTTTCACTACTCTGAATCACTGTCCACACTGTCCATTCCTTTCAACCCTCTTCGCTTTTGCTGCATATACAATCCATCCCACCAACATAACAATTCAGTTTTTTTTTTTTTTAAATCTTAAAATTATGTTGAAAATTATAATAAAACTTAAAAATAAGAAAAAGAAGGATTCATTAGGTAGTAGTAGGACCCGTGACGAGCCATGTCCAGTCATGTACGCATGTGTTTTATGCAATAAAGTCAGTAGTTGTGAGTCACAACTAACATATATTTCATATGCAGATGATTAAGTGAAACTTAATCTAATTCAACTATATCATCTTAATATATAAGCCAATCAAAGGAGTAAAGTGTTTTTATGTAGATGAACCATGCGTGAGAAAAATGAATGTTATGCATGCTAATGTTAAGGAAAATACAAGGTGAGAAAGAGAGTAAATATAATATCACCTTCTTAACACTTTTCTTCTCTCTAACCTCATAACGACTCTTAGTCAAGTCGGACAGCCACAGGCCTGGGAAACAATACTGCCAAAAACACCAAATCCACATAAATAAATAAGACTAGTTAAGTATGTAAGAAAAGAAAGAGTAAAACCACACTAAAGAAAAAACTAATATATATTTTTTTTCTTGGGGGGGATACCTGAAGAGCTCTATCAATATTCTTGGCCCTCTTCTTGGGTCTATGAGGAAGCTTGGTGCCTTTCATAGCCAGGAAATCATCTTCTTTCTCCTTCCTGGACAAGGCAACGAAAATCTTCGGCCACTCAATAACTTCAATATTCACCTTCTCTCCTCCTCCTCCAGCCATAGCCATAGCGATAGAAACAGTGTTAGGAGGCTCTTGGTGTAAATGAAGTGGAGCAGAATCCAGATGAGTGTTGTGATCACGTCTTGTCAACGACCCATTTGGCTTCTCATCTTTTCTTGAGGCAATTGTGTCTGGAGAAGGAGGAGATGTCTTTGCTACGGTAGATCTGGAAACAGCCCTAGGAGTATTACCAGGCGTAGTGTTCCTTGATAGTGAGGCATTTGCAGCAGCCGATCGGTCTTCTAGATTCCTGGTCATGGTCATCGCCAGCAAAAGAAGTGATAATATGCTCGCTTTTTGGTTGCCGTAAAAGTAGAGGTTAAGGCAGGTTTAGATGAAGTTGTATTGTAATATATATGTATGAAACACATAAATCAAACAATTTAATACCCACCTAAAAGAAGAGAAAACAAACAAACTAGACTAGTTAACATATATCATAACAATCTTGAACAAGTGAAATTATATATATATATATATTTAAAAAAAAAAAAAAGAAACACTATTACAAATTCCAAACTGAAAAAAGCAAAAGGAAAACGAATATCAAAGTGATCTGGACAAAAGCATTAACCAGTGAGTGGGACTAGGAAAAAAAAAAAAAAAGTGATTGTTGAGTGAAAACTAACATAACAAAGTACCCAAATCCAACTCAACACACAAACAAGTGATAAAGAAGGAAGGAACGAGAAGGCAAAGAACTTCTTCTCTTGGATACCCAAAGAAGCCAAGAAAGCTTAGAGATGATAGATTAGCTCATGTTTTAAAGGGTATAAAAGTAAACTTACTAAAAGAAAGAAAAGAAAAGAAAAGGTTGGTCTACAACTAGTTTGCAATTGAATAGAGGCGGAAGCTAACAAAAACAATAACATGGGTTTACAACATCAGATCCACAACCAAATTGAAAAAAATTCCTACCCAGCAACAAATAATAATAATAAAGCAAAGGAAAACTAAACCCAGAAAAGAAACTGGTGATGAAAGGGTGATATCGTACACACCTGTTAGCGTTGGGAATGAATCCAGATGTTTCCTTGGTTCTAAGAGCAGAAGTAGCATTAGCAGGCAGAGGTGGTGGAGGAGCGAGCTTCTCAAGCAAGGGAGATCCTCTTCTTTGAAGCTTGTGGATGGAAGAAGATGAAGAAGAAGAATGATGAGTGACAGTGAGGGAGAGGGAGCGGATCTCAGTTCTTGAGAGTCTGGCTCTCTTTTTCTGACCCCATTGCAAGAGAACATCCCCAACCCCATCAAGCCTTTGTCCCTGACTTTGACTTTGGTTGTTGTTGTTCTCTGAGAGTGATAGTGGAGGAGAATTAGAATTAGCATTTATGGAGTCTTGAGTTTGAGTTTTAGATGGGGATCTGAATCTAAAAGCTTTCACCCCCTCACAATCAAAACCATCTTCTTTTCCTTTTTGTTTTTCTTTGCAGGTGTTTGAGTTTGATTTTTTCCCATTGCTATTGCTAAAAGGAAGATAATCCGGGCTCACTCTCTGAAATCTGTAGTCAAAACAAACAACAAGAATATCAAAACAAACCAAATCAAACATCTAAAACAACATCAGATTGTATGAGTACATTCATTTGAGAAACCGGAAGAGAAGATCAAGCTACAACAACGAGAAGAAGGAAACAAAACTGTCAGGAGAAGAGAAGATCAAAACCACCTCATCATTATATTAATAAATCAGTTCCAACAATCTTTAATGCCATACGCCCTTTATTCTTCCTAGTTTTTTTGCGGAAAAGAAAGCCAGAGAAAGAAACAATGCCCAACCCCAACCCACAATTCAATATACAGAATATGAGAGACCACTGAGGCGAGGCCATACAATTCCAATATATATATATATATATATATATATATTTATTATTTATATATAATAAATAAATATTAGAATGAAAGATAGCATACAGTAAGTAGTGCCTACTACTACTACTAATAAGGACTAGGACGAAAGAGTGAGGCGGAATGTGGCTCCATTTATTTCAATGTCATTCTACTGTTTTGGTTTGAATTTCCTATACGATTGATTATATCTTTTATTTTAAAAATATAAAAAACATCTAAACATCTAATTTAAATATAATATCCTCAAAATATTATTTCCATTCATAATGAACTCATTTTGTTTTTTAATTCTCTCTTTCTCTCCGCTTTTTATAATACATTTTCATTACATAACAAATAATCATATATATTCCCTATCATTCATCTTCTTATATATATATATATATATATAGTGTATATTGAGAGGTTTTTATGTATGAAAATGGAGTGTGTGAACAAGCTAACTGACGGAAATAATAAATAAGATTACTTACCTTCGGAACAAAATCACAACCCAGAGATTAATCACTTGTAGAAAAATCCCTCTAATCATAATGTATATACTCACTCTAATAATCTCTGTGTTTTTCTCTGTCTCAGAACTCTCTCGTTTGATGTTGTATATTATTTGCACACTCTGGTTTAATCTTTAAACGTGAATTAAACGTACGTAACTGCTGTAAGCAGTTTCAATGCAACTGCTATTAGCAGTTGTTTAACTTAAATAATCAACTTAATATAAGTAGTTGCTTTATATGAGCTTGGACATGGGTTATTGGACAACCCATCATGGGTGCCTATCCCAAGTCCAACATCTCTCACTCACACATGATGGATGTCGAGCAACAACATAAGTAGCAGAGAGAGAATCGACATAAAGTCATTATAGATTCTTCATACGAGCATATACATCGTGTGGCCCACGAACTCAAACAAAATGTACAATAATATATGCACAAAAAAAAAATATTCTCAATTGTAACTATATACAAGAAATCTTCAAATTGGTTCATTATATCCTAGATTTATTTTGTTACATCAGTTGTGGCATATTCAATCTCTTTATCAAAAAATATGCTTTACTCGTGATACCCCATATTTTCACAATTGTGGTGTGGGTTATACAACTGGTCAACCAGTGAACACATGTGTTTGATGTAAAAAACCCAAAAATAAATCTTCCTATCATAGTCATATCTTTTAGCTTCAAATTAATTGTTTTCTTAAACATATTTCATAGACTGAATGATATCATAGTCATAGATAACATGCTAAAGTAACAATCATCAATTCAAAACTTCAAAACATAGTAGATAGTCACATAAGATACATGTAGAGACTAATCTTTTAATCTCTATGAAACTTACACAATGAGGAGATAGGGATCACTCACTCATTTTCATA
>JANLJB010028545.1:0-11238 GCA_026212285.1 Bursera cuneata | reverse complement strand
ATATGCGTAAGGTGAATAAGATTTGATAAGATACATATTCCATGTGCAATAAGATACTCAACTTTGGATGAATGGCAAATTTGACAATTCCATATGCCAAGCGACTTTGGAGATGGGTTGGGGGCCATAATCTAATGATGTTACAATAATAGTGTTAGATGTTTGCCTTATTAAGTTAACTTTTCTTCTTTGTTTTTCTTCGTTCTCATGGCTTGGCGGGAGGGCTGCTGAGCCATTCGTTTTTGGATCTCGATAGAATTTTGAGCCTAGGGCGTTTATGGGCTTTCATCTATCAAAGACATAGCCTATATCAGCCCCCATTTTTTAATTCAATACATAACATTGTTGATATTATATCATTAAAAACTTCAAATTAAAGACATTTTCTTAATTAATTTTAGTTAATACCCAAATTACTTTTTTTAATTATATATATTTCAAATTTTTATTACAACCATACAACTGTTAAAAGGATTATCAGCTACCATAGTTTCCCCTTCTACATAACCTTCCACATAATTATATTACACGATAATTATGGTGCATCTCATAAAATGGAACCCAACATGTCACCATATGTTAATTGACTATACATATTACTTCATGTCTCACTTGGTCAAATAATATATATGACTGCCATTGGAATATGCTTTTTTGCCTTTTACATATACACCAAATTAAACCATTTTTTATCGCGTCTAATTTTTTTTTTATTAAACAAATTCATTCTACTTAAAAGTAAACTAACACTAACTCTCTAAGCTAAGAAAAACAATAATCTGCATCTAATTTCAATTGATCATTTTAGCTAAATAAACCTATTGACATGTGTCTAAAATTTTAGGTTAAGAACTTCCTCTTATCCTAAAGGTTTTCCTTAAAACACCTTATCAACGAATTTTACTCTAAACGCTCAATGTTATATAGATTTTTCTAGATACCTCAAAATGAATTTTACAACAACTCACGTTACCTTGCTGGTGTCCTTTATTTTTTCTCTAGACCAACATTTACATTATATAAAGTTTTATCATCCCAAGATTCTTATATTGACAGTTTCATTCTACATGTCTTGGCTACATAGTTAGATGATTTTCAAATCCATAGTAGTTACATGCTCTCTGAATTTCTCCAAAGATAATCCCTTAGTCATAGGATCAGCCACCATCTCAATAAATGGTACATGGTTGACCTTTACTTTCTCATTCTCCATTATATCTTGTATATAGTGATAATTTCTGTCAATATGTTTGCCCTTAGAGCTATTTGCTTCACTTTTAACCAAGAAGATGGCAAACTTGCTATCACAAAACAACTGACTTATCACCTGAAGCTAATTGCAAGCTCTCTATAAATTATTTTGCCCAAACTGTAGTAGTTATCACTATGCTACAAGAAATGTATTTTGCCTTCATGGTTGATTTGGCAACATAACCTTGTTTCTTACTTAACCAAGAAATAGCAGTTCGATCAAACAAGAATACACTACCAATTGTTAACTTTCTACCACACCCTCAAAATCTGTATCACAATAGCCAACAAGTTCAAGATCACTTAAACTAAACAATTTTATATTTTTAGTGCCTTTCAAATATCTCATAATCCTCTTGATAGCATGCCTTTCTACGATTTGATTGATATCTACTCAGGACTCCATGACATACCATTTCTTGTGCTAGTTATTGCATACATTAAACTTTTAATGACTTGTGCAGAAGGAACGTTTTGCATCTTTTGAAGTTCATCATCAGTTTTATGACACATCTCTTTAGTAAGAACTATAGACTTACACATCTCTTTAGTAATGATTATAGACTTGCACACAAGTGCACTTAATAGTTTACATTATGCCATATTAAAACATTTGAGTACTTTGTCCAGAAAATTTCCTTGATCTAGATATAACAACTTGGAAGTCCTATCTCTAGTAATCTTGATGCCCAGGACATAAGGTGCTTCCCCCGTGTCTTTCATCCCAAAAAGAGAACTTAGATACGATTTAGTTTGAGTAATCATATTCAGGCAGTTAGTAGTTAATATGATATCATCTACATTGGGATTGACCCATATGGTGTCACATGGGGTCACATAGGATCAAGTGACGCTACTTGGCTTTATAGGAGATAAAAAGGAAAATTACATTGACCCTCCAGTTAAATTTTGAGAAAACACTTAACTCCAAACTTTTGTTAAAATAACACTTATCTGTAAAAAACTAACACTTACCCCCCAGATTTTTGGAGGGTAAGTGTTAGTTTTTGCGAAAACAGTAATAATTTTTTGGAGGGTAAGTGTCTAAATTTATAAATATTATATTTCTTACCTATAGACTTTAGAAAATATTATATTAATAAATTTAACAACAAATATATTTGAGTTTGGATTCGCGTATAAAATTTTTTTATGTTATGATTCTTTACTTGATATTCGACACGTTCAATAAATTCCAATAGTATTCAATAGTCTATTTAATAGTATTCAATATAGTGAATCAAATATCAGATAATATCTAACAAATAATCTCGAGCACTTGATGAATCATGACATCTAAATTTTTAAAAGTGGATCAAATTTAAAAAAAAAAAATCTCATAATTTAGATAATTTTTACAAATATTATTAAATTTTACTCTTATAATAAAAATTTTTGAAAACACTTTGAATGGGCACTCCTACAAAAATACACACAAGCCATTGACCTCATCTATTGGTTTAGAATTTAAAAAAAAAGTAATAAAAATATTTTTTAATAATTATCATAAATTTGAATTTAAGATATCATCTTATAATTCATATTAAAAAGATTAAATTTTTTATTTGAATACCAAAATTTAGAAATTGGAAAGTAAGATTAGAAACAAATGAAATTTTTGTTTTAAAATCTAATAAGAATTATGTATTTGATAGTATTGATAATGAAGTCATTATACAATATTTTCAAAAGTTAAAATCTCATCGACGACAATTACAAATGTATTAGTTAATAAGAATTTTATTAATAAACATATTTATATTTGTTTTTATTTTTATTTATGTTAATTGTTACTTTAATCTTTGATCCCTCTAAGTTTCATTCTTGGGTCTGCCCGTGCATCTACATATAGTAATAGTGTAGATAGTTCATCTTGGCACTTTCACCTATACACAGAGTGATCCAATGGACTCATTTCGTATCCCAATTCTAAAATAGCTTGATGAAATTTTAAATACCATTACCTAGATGATTATTTGAGTTTAAATCGTAATTTTCCAATTTATAGACTTTGTTCTTATGTCTTTTTATCAGAAAATCATTAGGTTGAATCCCACATATGTCTTCTTTCAAATTCCTCTTCAAGAAAATTGTCTGACATCCATTTGATGTAGTATGAGATCCATTCTTGTAACTATAGACATGAGAATCCTAATTGATAATAGGTATCAACAAAATCTATATTAGGCTGTTAAGTATTACCTTTAGCTATTAATCAAACTTTATACCTATCTAAGCTATCTTATGCTTTCGAATTTTTTAAAGTACTTATTTGCATCCGATCGGTGTTCGACCATTTGGTAAATCAACTAATTCTCAAACTTGATTTTTTTTCCGAACAGATTCTAACTCATCTATCATAGTTTTTTCTCACTCTTTAAAATCCAATTGAGCCATTGCATGAGAATAAGGTTTGGGATCCTTTCCTAGTTGATTCACATCCTCAAAGTCAGAGAAAAATAGTCACACAACTTTTGGGAAGGTTCATGTAAAAGGATAAGTATTAAAGGGTTCAATATTTGTGACATCTTCCATATTAGTATCTTGTGTAGGCAATTGAGTGCTAACATCATGAAGTGAATTGATGGGTGGTGAAGAGAACGATTGAATTAGAAGTTTCAAAGAATACAATATCTTTACTTTCAATCAATCCTTTATCAAGATTATACAAGCGACTCCCATTGTGTGAACAATCTATGAATTTGAACCCCAAGTTTTAGTACTTAACTTATCTTGAAGCGGTTTAGAAATAAGCACATGAGCTTTACAATCCAAAACTTTAAACTTAGAAAATTAGGTTTGACACTAATCCATAGTTGGTAGGGAGTAAATGGCTTAGCCTTTATTTTAACTTTATTTTAGATATAAGCTAATGTAGATAAAGCTTCACCCAAAAGGAAAAATACAATTCAATAAGCTAGCATAGATCTCCATACCCATAAAAGTTTGATTACATCGTTTAGTGATACCATTTTATTGTGAGCTGTATGGTATAGTATATGTTAGATTGTAAGCCGAATTCTTGGTAGGGAGTAGATGGCTTAGCCTTTATTTCAACTTTATTTTAGATATAAGCTAATGTAGATAAAGCTTCACCCAAAAGGAAAAATACAATTCAATACGCTATACTCGTAAAAGTTTGATTACATCGTTTAGTGATACCATTTTGTTGTGAGCTGTATGGTATAGTACATGTTAGATTGTAAGCCAAATTCTTGGTTGGTTCCCTTTCTGTAATAGGCTAGGATTCAGTGTTCACAATGAATTAGTATTTTGTTTTCTTAATTCTAGTTTACTTCTATAAGAAATAAGATTAGTAGAAGGAATATGAACATAGAGTTGTTGAATCAATAGGAATCCTACTCTTATTAGACTCCTATTAGGCTCCTATTAGGGAAAAAGATCTCTATATAAACGTATAAATATATGGGTTGAAAATTAATTCTAGTTATGAGAGAGAGAGGCTAGATATTAGGTTAAACACGCTTGTAAGGTTTTGGGAAAAGACATGAAAGAGACTTGGGTCCATACCGATATTAAGCATATTACTCTGTTATATTAGGTATCAGGTAGAATACCTTCCAGTTGAATGATAGTATGCATCGGCTACCCCTTAGGCACTAATATATTAGGTATCGAGTAGAGCACTAATTTGGTTTATTATCTTTTGTATTCTTATATATTTATGATCTAATAGAGTTATCTCTTTATTTATAGATGTAGGCAATTAATAATGAATCACATTAAATATTTTGTTTCTTTGGGTTATTGAGTCATTACCAATCTTTGTATTAGTATGTTGGCGCATAATTTTCTTACAATACAATTATGCTTTGTCCTACTCTGCTTACAAAACGTGTCAAAAGCTTCATACTCACCTGAACTATCATTATTTAAAGATTTAATGGGTCTTCCTAATTAAGTTTCAATATCAAATTTATATTTTTTGAACTTCTCAAAAGCTTCGAATTTATGCTTTAGTAGATATACATATCCATATCTCGAGTAATCATCTATTAAGTAGCAAAGTGTTTCATTCATCTATGATTCTTAATTCTCATAGCTCCACATAAATCAGAATGTAATTCCTCAATTAAATGTGAAGACGTTCGATGTGAGGAAAATAATTTCCTGGATAATTTACCTTTAACACATGATTCACTAGTGTCAAAATCATCTAGATTTATATGTTGTATGAAACCTTTCTTAGACATTCTTATCATTTTATTCTTATTTATTTAACCTAATTGCAAATGCTATAAATATAAATTTTGAAGAGAATTACACACAAAAGCATACACAAAAAACTTATTATTATTATAAGACATAGTAATGGAATACATATCTTCAATTCTTACTCACTTCAATAGTACTTAACCATTTTTTCCTATAGAAAGACTTTCACGCTTAAACCTAATTTCAAAATCTTTCTTAACTAAGACAAACACATAAATTAAGTTTCGTGTAGTACTTGCGTAAAACAACACGTCTTTAAGGATGATTGTAAAAGAACCATAAGTGATCGATCTTACAACCACCTTCGCCTAAAACATCGACATAAGTATTGTTTCTAATCGATGATCACTTTACTATTTATCTTGAGAGAGTCTAGAATACAATTGGTACACCAGGTCAACTTTCTGATGTGGTGCATCCAGCTAATAACTAAGTTCAATGTCACACTTCATTCAAAAAAAAAAAATTTATTTCCCATCTTCATCGTTCTCGCTCTAATTCTTTGTAGAATTTTTGTTGATATTTATGCCATGTGTTTCAAGATGAAATAGAGTATATCTTTAAGGTGCATGTTATTTATGGAAATCGAGCAATTAAAGAAGTGCTAAAATTGTGTTAAACTTTATCTACATCAACTTCCAATTTGATGCATTTGTGGTAATTATAAGCTGATGTTGTAAGATGAAACTGTAAAATCTTAAGCAAAATGTTACTGCAATGTCATAATACTCAGGATATCATGGACAATCATCGTTGTTGATAAGTGTATTTTTAATGCACTAGTTAGATACTTTTAGACTTAGGTTTGGGTTAGTTTTCTTAGGATTAGGTAGTTTTAGCTTAAATTGTGTTTAGTTTATTTAATTTATTTTTTTGTGTAGGTTACGAAAGATATGAAGAGAAATGAGTCAAAACATCAGCTGAAAGAAGAAAAAAAAATCAAATTCCAGAGAGTTCGCACAGAGGCGTGGTTCACTTCTCACCTAGGCACTCATATCTCTAGAACCCACATGTGGTGCCCCGGAATCCCTTATACAGGAATCCCAAGGGCCACTTAGTAAATAAATCAAATAAAGGTAATTAAAATCAAATAAAACGTTTTTAATAAAACATTTACATTGAAAATCACGGGTTACAAAATTTTTCAATAATAAATAAATGACAAACGACTCAGTCTACCTAAAAAACTATCTGAGATCCTCTATGTGAGCTCTGGATCACCATCGATAGACTCTTGACCTTGAGTACCTGTGGAGAAAGGGATGAGCAACACAACCCAGTAGGAATTTCTAACACTATATAGTTCTATAACATTTTAATACAATGCATGCACATGACAAACACACACAACGTACAAATTCCTTTCTCTCACTCACTTACACATAAACTACAGTACCATAATTTTTCCTCATTATAAACCACAATCGTCGCGACACATGTGACTCATCTACACATCTCAAGCATGTGCAATCCAACCATCAATCCAAGACTGTCCTTAGATCCCGTATCTCAACAGGTTCATCTAATGATCATTTCATATCTCTCACGTACTACCTACGAGTTAACCTGGTATGTCCCTTAGATCTTGGTTCGTCTTAGGTCTATCTAAATTCTAACACTAAAACCATATCACATGTGCTTACCCTTGGATCCCACGATCGTCGCGGGCCCAACCAAGGCCTAACACCTCAAAGCATAACATAAATGTTTTCCCTTGGATCCCACGATCGTCGCGGGTCCACCCAAGGCCTAACACCTCAAAGCATAACAAATTTTCCCTTAGATCCTACGATCGCCGCAGGCCTACCCAAGGTGTAACACCTCAAACCGTATCACATGGGTTTTCCCTTAGATCCCAGATCGACTCAGGCCCATCTAAGGTCTAATACTAGAACTAATCTATCCTGTGTCACAACAGGCTCAACTATCAATCCTGTATCATAGCGGACTCGTAGATCTCTCTCATATCAAATCGAACTCTATAGACCTATATCGTATCACAGCGAGCTCATAGATCTCTTCCGCATCAAATGGACTCTATAGATCTATCCCGTATCATAGCGGGCTCATAGATCTCTCCCGGTACATCACTCAACTGCCGCGTATCAGTAGGTCAGTCCACACACTATTGAACTATTGCATATCAGCCGATCAGTCCGTACATCACTGGACTACCGCATATCAGTCGGTCAGTCCACACACCACTAGCAAGTCCCATTAGATTCTTGTATATCGACTAGGCTAATCCAGGGTCTATCCACACAATCTAAACACACGTCAATCATCACTCATATGTACTTTCATTCCTACTTCTCATATCCCAATTATGCACATATAACACCCCAAATCATCTCATTACCACTAGCCCGTATGGCCTCACTTATGCACGGTTCACTCGTGTCTCATCTATCTCATCACATACGTACACTCACATATCTCACGTGTCCCATCACGTATGTTCACGCACATTCTATCCATGGTTCGATCATCCTATTACACACCGACACTCACAACATCACAATCAGTACTGAACACAAATCGAATGTCTTAGTTACACGTATTCTATTCATAAACCCGTAAACGAGCATGCACATAACACCTCATTCGCTATTCACTTACTACGTACTCATAATCTGCACCAGCCTCACGTCCCAGCTACTCAACCGCACGTGTACTTATCCGATTCCCAACTAAACGCTCATTTTCATAAAAATCGTATGCGCACTCATAACGTCCCAATCTATTATTCCATCTAACGCCCTATTCATCAATCACATACTTTCTATTTCCTAAGCCACAACATTAATTTAAACCATATGCACATAAAAAAACGTAATAAAAAAGTATAGTTAGAAACCCATACCTCGATATTTGAATCGTAGCTCCCAGACCTCTTTCTCTCGTTTCCTCATCTGTATCATGAATTTCACGTGTCCCAGGGTCCCCGAATGAGTCCTCGAAGTCACAGGACCAAAACCATACAAAACCGAAACCGGGGGTTAAAACGATACTTTACACTCTAGGGGTGTTATTACTAACTCACAAACTATTATGGGTTAATCAAAATTAATCAAATGGGGGTAAAATTACTAACTTGAAAACCCTTTGAGGGTCCCGAGTCAACACACGTGATAGGGGTATATCTGTCAAGATCCAAAGCTATAGGGGTGTCATAAGGGGTTGCATTTGTCAAGCCTGCAAGCTGAGGGAGCCATGATTTACGTTCTCTAGTTGAAAAAGTTAATCGACGGTCGAGAATGGGAAACTGAGGGTACCACCGGATTTGTCTCGCCGACAGGAACACATCCTGACTAATGGTGACAACGGTTAATGGCCGAAGAAGCAGATCGACAAATGGCATTAACGAAGCTATCGGGGCTAATTGCAGGCGATCCACATACCGGATGGCTAATCGAAGATCACCACTGGAACTGTCTTACCGAGAGAAAAAAACCCCAGTGGTTCCGGAGGCTGACGATGCTAAAAATGGTCAACCAAAAGTCGACGTAGACGAATGTTCCCAGCCTGATCTACGTTGATATCGGTATCAAATGGAGAAACAGAGGCTACCATCGTGACTAACGTATCGAGACCTTTCCATCGCCACCAGTCACAAGGCCTAACTCATCGGGAATGTAAACAATACTGGAGATAGCAATTTTCGGTGAATAGGGGTGTCTATGTAGGATTTCTGAATGTTCTGGACTTCTATACTATTTATATAGATTTTGGGTCTTGGGGTCTAATAGTAAATTTTTAAACCTTTCAAATCTCACGAATCTTATTTTGACACCCCGACATCTCGATACCAACCCAAATACATCTATTTCGTACTCATGTGATCCTCAAAATATGAACAACGGGTACTAAAGACGAAAAATCACCGTGCCTGTGTAAAATTTTTTTAGTCCAAAATCTTGAAAACTCTCGAATACTTTCAAATACAAATATACTCGATGTCATCACATTCGTGTCACCCCATATACATCAAAATTACACACTTTTATAATTTTCAGTCTTGAAATCTTTCACTAACACCCCTAGATCACTATTTTAAAAATCTGGGTTACAACACCACATGTATCCAAGTCAATGACTTCTAGTTTTTTCTTATATCATGTTGATTACATTTAGAGTGTTGTTATTTAACTCCCACTAATTTTATTTATAAGGCTTACTTCTTATCTAGGTAAGGTTAAAATGGTAAAATCTTTTAAATCAATTATTCATAATTATAATTAAATCAAGACTTTTACGACACTCACCTTTTTTTGTCATAAAACACTTGTTAACGAAATTAATGAGTTTCAAACATTCTTGTTTACAAGACAAAATAAGAAAGAATATAACTGATCAAGGAAAAGACAACAATTTGTTAGTAGAACTCTATTAACTTCTCTAGGAGTATAATTTAAAACTAATTGAGAAGACAACAAGTTTGTTTGAAGGATTTTATTAGCTTTGATTTTAAAAAAATGTTGAATTTAAGTTCTAACTATCTAGGTTTTAATACTTTATCCAATCTTGTTTATCTTTGATGAACTTCATTTACAATTTTATATGATGTCATTATTATTCATTTTTAAGAGATTATATTGTTTTTATTTTTTTAGAATATCAAGGATATATTCACTTCCCTAACTTTATGATGATAAGTAAAATTGCTTATAACTCATTAATTTCATTGACTTGACTCGAATTATGTTCAATTATAGCTCCCAAACATAAGAGCTATCAAGTAATAATACTAGGGTAAATCCCAAGACTAATCTCAATAGGGATAAAATTTAGGCAGTTAATTAGCAAATATTGATTAAAGTTACTTAACTCCTAATTATGTATGCTAATTTGGTTACTATGTTCAAAAGAATTAATTAGTATATTCACAAGCAATCAAAAAGAATATGCAAAAACATTAAACGTGAAGGATGAGTGATATTTAAGCTAAATTTGACAACTTAAACTAAATGGCTTAAAGCAATGAACTAAAGCAAGAAATGATTCAAAACAACTAATTAACTAACAAAAAGTAAAGATATGCAAAGAAATCTACTAAACTAATAATTAAAGTTCTAAGTAGCAATTTGTCGAACACCTAGGCTACGGATTCCCCCACCACATAAATCAATATTGTTTCATTCAATACCAACTTTGAATTTAAATAGCATACACCCTACCCATTTTCATGCCAAACTACAAATATCAATTATGGAAACTAATTCAATCCAAGAATCCTATGTGCCTAAACATCTACAATCGATCAAGGTAAAGTAATGAGTATTCCAATGTGCTATTTTGCATTATAACATATCAACAAGCAAAATTCAACAATAATTTCATACAAGCATGAATAAAACAACACTAATTATGTGACATCACATATTGCATGAAAATGATAAGTTTGGATAAGTTAAATACCATGTGAGTTCCTTAAGCTGTTGGATGCCTTTAGGGTTGCAACGCCTGAGAACAAAATCGTGATCGACTATGTGTCCAAAGTGGACAATAACTAACAATGGACTAGGGTGTTACAGAATGGTATCAGAGCCAATCCCAACCAAAAATATGTGAATGTTCAAAGTAGCCCAAAGGAGGATGGGCTAACAAGGACGTTGGGCCCAAAGAAAGGGTGAATGTGATATCCCACATCGCTTAGGAAAGATAAGTTGTGACATCCTGATCTCGCTCAAAATTAACCTTCGGCTAAGCGGTTGTTGTAGCGTAGCTTTAGGTATCGAATCCACAGGGAGG
>JANLJB010028544.1:0-11232 GCA_026212285.1 Bursera cuneata | reverse complement strand
TGGATACGATACTTGGACTCACCGAGGACTATAATTAAGACAACCTACACTTGGGTATTACACTTTCTAAGATGTATCACCTACCCAAACACTTCACATAGATTTGAGAGCATTTTGGAATGATTGTGGTGTGTGAAACCAAAATAGAATGGGTGAGAGTTCTTGTGATTATTAAAGGTAGATTGTTCAACTTTCTCACTCTAGAATCCTTTATATCTTCTAAACACTTCCTTGAGAGTTTAAGATGAGCGATTTTTTTTTTAAATGATAATAAAGAGGAAAAAGAAAATAATTTTTTATCTTCAAAGGTTTTGAAATGTTGGAAGTGTTTGAACCTTTCATTTTCTACATTCTTTTTGTGTCTCTCTTTGTGTGCAAAACACTGGAGAATTCTATATCTCTTGTTTTTCAAAGATGGTTGATTGTGGTTTCTTGTATATCTTGTGTTTTGCCTTATGCTTATGCACCCTATATCATTTGAATGAGGTTTGATCGTATGTGTGATTTATTGAGCAATCAATCATTAGTGTGAGATGCATTTTTCTATGAATGATTTGACCTTTGACTAGCTGACCTTCTTCGTTATTTTTCTTAAGTGCTTCAAAATGAAGAAAATCCCTCATGAGTCTAAGACTCAAGATTCAATAAATAAACAAAAAGGTGAAAGCAAGAGTTTTTTATATGTGCAAATCTTGTGCGCACAACCTTAGGGGGAGAAAGAAAAGGCAAAAGAAAAAGAGAAAGATTGAAAAATTGAATAGAATTTTTTTTTTAGGTCTTAGTGGCATTGAATTTAACTATCGTTCATAGAATCGTGTATTTGTGCATGATTGGTTTGATGATATAAAGTTTAACTCCTATCACAGTTTAAGATTTTAAACTTCATGATTTTGATTTTGGTTTTTCACGACTCGTAGTCACTTGTTATGCGTTGTTCTTCATTTGAAGTCCTTGAACACAATGGATGCTTGATTGCTTTGTGTTTTTAATCATGAATTGTGATCCTTTAATGGTAAAGATTTTTGTTTGAATATTTTCATGTTTTGCAGCCTTTTTGGCATTTTGCCTGTTTTGGCTCACTAAGTGCTTGAGCGAGTTTCCGTTGTTTGTTTGAATTATGTTATGCCTATTTTCGCTTGTTAATCGCTCCTTTCTTGCTTGAGCAAGTTTTTTTTTTTTTTTTGGTGGATTTCATTTCTGCCTATACTAGCTCACTAAGTGCTCACTTCTTTAGTGGTTGTCTTACTTGCTCAGCACTCACCTCGTGCTTGAGCAAGACTAAAAAAACCTTAATTTTTTTAGAGTTATTTTGCATTTTTTTTTTCTCACATCTCTCACAATTTCTCACTCGATATCTCTCCTCGCTTTCTCTCACTCATCTCAAACCCATCGTTGCCTGAAATCGAATCTTCCTTCAGTCCTTCAAGATAATTTCTTCAATTTTGCTTCTCTTTTTCTCATTATGATGAATCTGTGCTCTATCATCATAATTTTGCAATTTTTTATTGTTCTCATGTTGTTTGGCTTACTTTCTTTGATTTTGAGTCTTCTTTTTGTTCTAATTGTTCATCTTTCCTAGATTTTTTTTAATGATTTCCTCATAATTGTTCATGTCTTTTTCTAGGGTTTATGCTCACTTAATTTTTCTCAAGTTGTTGCTCAAATCTCTTATGCAAGCTTTATTTGCTGCTTAATTTTTTTTTATTTCTATATTTCATTAATGTTCTCTTTTGTTTTTGCATATAACACTTTTTTTATCGATTGTCATTGAGTTGCTTAATCAGTATTGACGATTGTCATTTGTTCCATCTCACTTCTCCTTCAACCTCACCTCACACCCCTCTAGCTCCTTCACCCTTAGATGCTTCTACCTCCATATCTTTATTACATGAGTCTCCTTTTGTTAGTCTTCTCACTCAAATTTTACAAAATCAAACCTTCTTGTTGTCTCAACTTGATTTGGTTGTTCAATCTCAGGCTTCCTTGACTAAGCATCTTGATAATGTTAAGGATGACATTCTTGCTATAAGACATACCTTTGTAGAGGAGTAGCCTAGTCTTGATGATTAGTAGTTTGGCTCTTTCCTGCAAAAAGGGGAAGACGATGATGCTACAAGAAAAAGATTTTAGAAGATTTTAGATTTGATAGTTGATTGATAGATATGATACTTAATTTTTGGGAATTTATATTTTGAGGGGGAGTTGGTATGATACTTTTATTTTGTTGGATGTTTATTTACCTAATGTTTAGTTTAGTAGAAAATTAAGGTTGGTTTTTTGCGGTGTTAATTTTCCTATTGCATATAATTGAAATGAAGCCTGTTTTCTATGGCTTTATTTCAGAATATTTTTCTGAGCATTATCATGTTAATTCTTATAAAACTAGTTTTCTATAGTTTTATTTGAATTATATCTGTAAATGGAAATATTCATGTTTATGTTCTTGATTTTTATGATATGTCATCTACTGTTTCACTTGTTTTTGTGAAGTTTCTTGTCTTGCAGGTTTTGATATAAGAAGATGTTGTGTTGTCTAACAGTTGTTATTGAGTCATTTAGGTTATGTGTCAATTCAATCAAGTTTTGTTTTATGGTTGACAAAACTTGAATGTGTTTTTCATTCTTCTTGTATTATTTTGTCACGAAATTGCCAAAGGAGGGGATTTTTAAGTTTATTGGAAAATTTTGTGTCAAACTAGGTATTTCAAATGTTTAGGTTCTTTTATTGACACCTAGTAGGTCTCTTACGTTTGGTTGGTTTGTGCAAGGCAATTATATTGGTAAGAAAATAATTCTGCCTCATCTCGCTTGATAACTGTCTGATAGTTGCTTAAACAAGATTGTCCAGAAAAATGATGCTTGAGCTACTGCCTCTTCTTGGCTGATAACCGCCTGACCCATGCTCGAGCAAGATTGTCCAGAAAAATGCTACTTGAGCTGCTGCCTCATCTTGCCTAATAACCGCCTGACCCGTACATGAACAAGATTGCTTGGCTTATATAAACCATTTATTTTTCATCCAAATATGCTTTTTTTTTTATGGCAGAAACCCTACCCAAACACTTCCAATTGATTTGAGAGCATTTTGGAACGATTATGGGTGTGTGAATCCAAATAGAATAGATGAGAGTTCTTATGATTATTAAAGGTAGATTGTTCAACTTTATCACTTTGGAATCCTTTGTATCTTTTAAAACTTCCTTGAGAGTTTAAGATGAGTGAATGGGTTTTTTTGTTTCTTTGAGAGTTCATGATCCAAACATCTTTAAGAGATTATCTTGAGAGTTGATTGTCCCTTCAACCACAACCAAACACCATCACTATAACTTCGAATCTAGATGTTCTAAATTAGGTCTCTTGCTTCATAGTTCTGAGGAAGAGGGTGCAACTTGGTGTTCTACCTAAGAAGTATGTGTTTGTTCAACAATCCGTGTGTGCAGAGGTTCAGGGGTTTTGGAAAGCTGCTAAGAAAGTTTTAAGATGCTTGCAAGGTACCAAGAATCACATGCTCATATATAGGAGATCCGATCATCTTGAAGTGATTGGATATTCAGATTCAGATTTTGCTGGATGTTTGGACTCTAGGAAGTCCACTCATGGTTACTTGTTCCTTTTGGCTGGAGGAGCAATTTCTTAGAAAAGTGTGAAACAGTCGTTCATTGCTGCATCTACTATGGAAGCTGAGTTTATAGCTTGTTATGAAGCTACTATTCATGGATTATGGCTGCGAAATTTTATTTCAGGACTTGGTATTATCGATAGTATTGCCAAGCCGCTGAAAATTTATTGTGATAATGCTGCAGCAATCTTCTTCTCTAAAAATGATAAGTATTCGAAAGGTGCTAAACATATGGATTTGAAATACTTTATAGTTAAAGAAGAAGTTCAGAAACAAAGAGTGTCAATTGAGCATATAAGCACTAACTCTATGATAGCGGATCCGTTAACTAAGGGGTTGCCACCAAAATCATTTGTTGAATATGTCGAAAGAATGGGCATTACTGTAAACCTTTATTGACAATTGATTTTAGTGTTTTTATAGTCTTAATTCATTGACACTATGAGCTCTTATATGTTGTTTCTGATATCTGTAAATCCTGTCTTATTATGTTCGTACATGTACATGATTGCATTATGAGAATATTGGCAGGACTTGTCTCCTATGAAGACATTATTGTTGGACCATTATGTTATATCCCATTATGGATCATTTTACTTATAGAACTTGTATGTGATACATGGAAGGGACTGTGTTAATTAATGACATAGAACCACTATGATCCCTTTCAGTTTTATGCTTAATGATGACATATGTTTTGATCAATTTAAAAGTTAAAGGGATTTTACTTTGAATGCGCATAATGTTTATTGTTAAACCATGAGGTTGATGATGTCACATGTGCCAAGTGGGAGAATGTAAGATATATATATCTCTTGAGTGGCACATGTGTAATATATAGGTTTAATAAGGCTAAAATCCTATTGGTCATTAATGGGGTAATTTAGGTATTTGTACTTGATGGGGTATATTTAAACTAAACCTAAACTGGTCCTCGCTCAACTCTTTTACGATCGTTCAGTTTTCCCATTAAAACTTACGAATAACAGAGACATTGAGGCTTTAGAGAGAAACCTAGTTTTCTCATTGAAGGCACAAGACAATTCGATTATTCCGCGTAAAGAGAATTGCTTACGAGTGTTAATCATGGAACAAGGTATGTTATTTAATTTATGCAATAGTGAGAGATTAATTATTCTAAGATCTTAGGATTTATGTGTTTATTGATCAAGATTTAGGGATTGCATAATTGATCTACAAATTTTATGCTTGATCTAACATTTGTTAGTGTTCAAATTAGTGTTGCAGCTACAGATCTAAAACTTGCTATAAATGCCAACGGCTGTAATTAGCCACCACAACTAATAGATCCCGCGTCGACATATATTTGTCTATTTTAAAAAGATTTTTTTTTTTGGTTAGATCGTTTGTCTTTTCTTATTTTTATTTATTTACTTTACCTAGGAAAGTTTACTTTCAATTGTAGTACAAATGAAAAGTCGGTTATAAATTTATGAAATATAATTTTATGTTGTTATGAAAATATATTTTGAACAAGGAAAGTTCGGTGATAGAATTTTTTTTTAAGTTGTATATAACTGGCAAATAGCTGATTTAGACTTTGATTTCTTGTTTTTGTTCTTTTCCAATGATAAATGAATCGTTAATACGTTAATTTGTTGCAAAAATTTGTTGTGGCTGAGTTGATTGATCCTTTGAAGAGCAAATGAAGGAAATTTTATAAGGAAGAGGAGGAAAATCAAACAGAATAACCCGACTAACCCGAATCGACAATAACCCGATCCGACTCAACTAAAGCCAACATATTTTGACCTAATTCGATGAACTTGATTATCGACCCGAACCTAATCCTAACCCGAGCTGTCAGATCCATCCAATAAATAACCCAATATCAGGTAGAATTTTTCCAACCCGACATGTTTGGATCAATAGTCGAGTTAGGTCCAACCTGACTCGACCCGTCAGGTGCCCTCCCCTATTGATGATTGTAAAAATATATTAAATACAGAAATTAAGTTAGAATTAGCCTAACTTTTTGTATGTTTACAGAAGTCTAAAATTGATAGGCATTTGTAAAGTCTTTTTTAAACTAATACTTCAAGTTAAAATAAAATAAAATAAGTTTTGAAACCGATTTTTGTTGAAAAGAGTTAACTTGTCACAACTCGAAATCCCTTCTACAGGAACCCCGAGGGTGACTATATAAATAAATCAAATAAAATATTTACACTGAAAAACACGGGTTACAAAATTTTTTTAAAATAATAAATACATAAACGACTCACTCACACTGTCTACCCTGACATACCCAATACCATCTGAGATCCTCTACATGAGCTCAAGATCACCTCTATCAGACTCTTGACCTCGGGTACCTATGGGAGGAAGGGATAAGCAACACAACCTAGTTGGAATTTCTAATACTATACAGTTCTATAATATTTTAATCAAATGCATGCATCAACCAAACACACACAACATATAAATTCATTTCTCTTCCTTACGTATACACTAATTTCACTGCATAAGTTTCCTTATCTCAATCACAACCGTCGTCATACATGTGACACATCCACGGGAGTACTGCACTCACGTCGGATACTCCTCACAACCACTCTGTACCTCATTACGTTTATCACTCTGGGATCCTACTCACATATAGCATGGCAATCCCTAACACACTGGAATCCTACTCACGAATAGCACGGCATGGGATCCTGCTCACGAAAAGCACGGCAATCCCTAACACACTGGGATCCAGCTCACCAATAGCACGACAATCCCAATCCTACCAAGATCCAGCTCACCAATAGCACGACAATCATAATCCTATCGGGATCCAGCTCACTAATAGCATGACAATCCCAATCCTACCGGGATCCAGCTCACTAATAGCACGGTAATCCCAATCCTACCAGGATTCAACTCACCAATTACATGGCTACCCCGATCCTCTAGGGATCTAGATCACCAATAGCATGGCAATCCCTATTACACTGTGCACCCTAATAGATTTTTGTAAGCCTAGTCAGGCCAACCCTAACCCGATCATTTACCTACCCCTTGGATTTTCGTCCTCTCAAACAAGCCAATCCAGGGCCCAGTACACGTAATCTGTACTCACGTCAAACTGCACATATATGTCCATCAACGCACACTAGTATTTCTATTCCTATTCCCATACCACAATCGTATACCTATTCTCTTACGTACCTCACTCGTGTCTCGTGCACACCATCACATACGTGCACTCACGTGTCTCGCGTATCCATCATTGTTAACGAACGTGACCACACACATTCAACCTGTACCATAACTAACCTGTCCTATATGGTCATACTCACGTATAGCCCGTATCTCGTCCATCACATTAACCATGTGCATCGACGTACAATCTGTGTCCCATACATCCCATTACTCACGGTCACACTCTCGGACACCTCCGTGTCTCAACTATCTCGCAACGCACAAGAAACGTATTACCCGTATCCTATCCATCCCATCCCACGCATATATCTGTACACCTTATCTCATGTCCCGACTATCCAATCGTCTCAACACTTAATCCTTACCCGTTCCATAACTCACAGATACACACGTATCGTCCATTCCATAACGTACCATCATTTGCGTAACACCTGTACCCAAATTATATTCTCATATACCGTCATACGTGGTATCCGTAATCCATAATCCACACCGGATCCATTCCAATGTCACAATCATACACGTTCTGTAAAACCGTACACGTGCCAGTAACGCCTCGATCTATCAATTCATCTAATGTCCTATTCACCAATCATGCACTTTTTATTCCTTAACCCACAACAATAAAGTAAATCTAAATGCATTCAAAACAGAATAGAAATGTACCGTAGAAACCCCTACCTCGTTATTCAAACTGTAGCTCCCGGATCTCTTTCTCTCTCTTTTCCGTCATTCGTATCGTGAATCCATGCGTCTCGGGGGTTTCGGATGAGTCCTCGGAGTCATGGGGTCTGTAAACCTTAGGGGGTCCCGATGTCAAATTACATGGCAAGGGATAAACAGCCAATATCCAAAGCTCACGGGGTGTCCTGAAGGCGGTGAACCGCCAAGACTCAAGGCTGAGGGAGCCGACTAATATTTTCCAGTGACAACCATGATTCATGGTTTGTCACTGGAAAACATGATAGGTTATCGGGAATGGGAAATGGAGGACACCGTCGAATTCATCTCGTCGAGGGAAGTCTATTCCGACCACTGACGGAGCCTAGTGACGGCTATAAGAGCAGATCGAAAGCTGACGTTGTCAAACATTTTAAGGCCGATTGTAGGCGATCCAGGCCTCGGATGGCTAATCGGGGACCAACGTCAGACTCCTCTAACCGAGGGGAAGAAATCTCGACCGGTGGCAACTGCAGGTGACGTCGGGAATGACAGATCACCGATTGACATAGGCGAACGTTCATGGTGTTGATCCGACTGATTTCGACACAGGACGGCGAAAAGAAAGCCACCGCCGTGACTAGTGTGCCGAGAGGGTTCCATTGCCACCCCTCTGGCCACCTAACTCACCAGGAATACTGACGATCACTGGAGACAGCGACTTTCAGTGCTTGAGGGTGTTTCTATAGATTTCTCAATGTTCTGAGCTCCTATGCTGTTTATATAGATTTTGGGTTCTAAGGGTCCAACTGTAAATTTTTAAACCTTCAACGGTCCTAAATCCTCACCCCAAAGTCTCGGCATCTCAATGCCAACCCATTCTTATCCATTTCCCACTCACGTGACCCTCAAAATGTTACCATCGGACACTCAAGACGAAAAACCCACAAGTCCATGTAAAATTATGTTTTAGTTCAAAATTATGAAAACTCCCGAATACCTCCAAATTCTCATATACATGACGTCGTCACATCCGTGTCATCCCGTATATACTAAAAATACACACTTTTACGATTTCTAACTTCAAAATCTTTATTTACACCCCTAAACCATTTTTTTCATAAATCCGGGTTACCACATAACTTGTTTATGTGAAAGTTGAATTATGGCTTGTAATTTAAGTTAATATTATGTAAAATCTTTAGTTCAATAATTTCTTAAATAAAAATAAAAATTATAATTACAGTTTTAAAATAAAAGATTTTTTCTTTAATTTTTTTTTCTCTATAAATTAAAGTAATGATCCTTGAATTTTACCTTTATTTTATTAGGAGATCTAGCTAACTCTAAACATGATATCATATGATATTAACCTTACTTTTAATTACTTTTAATTACGTTCAGGCACTTTGATATCTGCCTAGCATCCGTATGGCAAAATTGATGTCTGGCTTGGTACAGGTTTGAGCATACATCAAGCTCCCAACAATAGATGCATAAGGAATACGTTCCATTTGTTTGTGTTCCAATTCATTCTTTGGATATTGATTGAGACTAAACTTGTCTCCTTTCTGTATTGGAACAACACTTACAAAACATTTATCCATGTTAAACCTCTCTAAAACTTTATTGATATATCTTTTCTGAGACAGTCCTAACAATCCTTGTGATCTATCATGGAATATTTCAATTTCAATCACATAGGATGCCTTACCCATATCTTTCATTTCAAAATTCTTAGAGAGGAACCTCTTGGTCTCATGTAATAAGCCAAGATCATTAGTAGCAAGCAAGATGTCATCAACATACAGAATCAAAAAAATAAACTTGCTCTCACTGAACTTCAGATATATACACCAATCAACAGTGTTTTCATCAAATCCAAAAGAGGTGATGGTATCATTGAACTTAAGATACCATTGCTTGAAAGCTTGTTTAAGTCCGTATATTGATTTCTTAAGTTTACACATCATGTGTTTCTTATCTTTAATTGAAAAGCCTTCAGGCTGGTCCATATACACTTCTTCTTCCAAATTTCCATTCAGAAAAGCGGTTTTCACATCTATTTAGTGCAACTCAAGATCATAATGAGCTACCATCACCATAATGATTCTGAATGAGTCATTTTTAAAAATAGGAGAAAAAGTCTCTTTGTAGTCTACACCATCCTTCTAAGTAAAACCTTTGGCCACAAGTCTAGCCTTATATCTCAATATTACCATTTGAGTCGCGCTTGGTCTTCAAGACCCATTTGCATCCGACTCTTTTACAACCTTCAGGCAATTCTACTAGATCCTAGACATCATTATGATCCATAGATTTTAGCGCATCTTTCATGGCATCTAACCACTTATCATAATCACCACTTTTCATGGCTTGTGAAAATGAAACTGGATCATCATCAATATCAACTCAAAATCTGACTCTTGTAGATAAACAATATAATCATCAAAGATAGCAGGTCTCCTCTGTCTCTGAGACCTTCTTAATGCTACTTCTTAAGTCTCGTCTACGATAGGTTCATTTGTGATAACTTCATCATGGGGTGTAGTCATTTACCTATTGTTCTCGTAAATTGTCATATCGTTCAACAATTGGAGGAATAACTACATGAGTAGAAGTTGTATGTATGGGAATCTGTACACTAACTTCTTGAATTTCCACATTATGTGATTCCACACTCCTACTGATGTCACCATTTTCAATGAACTTAGCATTACTAGTCTCAACAATTCTAGTACTATGGCTAGGACAGTAAAATCTATACCCTTTAGACTTTTCTGGATAACCAATGAAGAACCCACTGGTTGTTCTTGAGTCTAGTTTCTTTTCATGTGGATTGTAAATCCTTACTTCCATAGGACAACCCTAAACATGCAGGTGTCTCAAACTAAGTTTCCTTCCTGTCCATAGTTCAAAAGGTGTCTTTGGAACTGCCTTACTAGGAACCCTATTTAATAAGTACATGGCAGTTTTCAAGGCATATATCCACAATGATAAGGGTAAAGATGAATTACGGATCATACTCCTAACCATTTCTATTAAGGTACAATTACGTGTTTCTGTAACACCATTCTGTTGTGGTGTACCTGGCATTGTATACTGAGCACAAATGTTACACTTTTCAAGAAATTTAGCAAATGGACCAAGACATTGTCCTATTTCATTATGCCCTCCATAATATTCACCACCTTTATCAGACCTATTGATTTTCACTTTTCTGTCTAATTGTCTTTCAACCTCATTTACAAATACCTCTAAGGCATTTATTGATTGAGACTTTTCATGCAACAAAAAGACATAACCATAACATGAAAAGTCATCTATAAAGGTAATGAAATATCTTTCTCCACCAAAAGATGGAGCATCAAAAGGTCCACATATGTCGGTGTGTATAATTTCAAGGAGTTGTGTGCTTCTTGTGGCTGTTTTCTTAATTGTGTGTTTTGTTTGTTTCCCCTTAATACAATCAACACAAATACTAAGATCAGTAAAATCCAATTCAGGTAGAATTTCATTCTTTACTAATCTTTAGATTCTTTCTTTGGATATATGACCCAAACGTTTATGCCATAAGTAAGCAGAGTTTTCATCCACTAAACTATGTTTCGAGCCAACATTATAATGCAAGGTCAATAAAGTTTCAACAAATAGGGAATCAAGTTTTAATTTGTATAGGTCATCACAAAGAATACCGGAACCAATGAGACAATTATTCTTGAATAAACTAAAATATCCATTCCCAAATTTAAAAGAATATCCAATAATATTCAGTTTAGACAAAG
>JANLJB010028543.1:0-11227 GCA_026212285.1 Bursera cuneata | reverse complement strand
CCGTGCGGGCCGGTGGGCCCAAAGCGGACAATACGTTAGGAGGGCTAGCCTTGTAACTTCGTGCTGAAAGGTGTTGGGCCCGTAACGTATCCTGGCTCGCCGTACGGGGTGTGGAGGAAGGGTCGTTACAATAGTTGTTTGGGTTGTTCGTAGGTTGTACTTAGCATTTCCTATATTAGATTAGTTAAAGTTTATTTTGTTGGCATCAACCCGGGTTTTTTCAACAATTTATCAAATCACATTATATCAAATCATTTTGTCTAATGACTTTGTACAGATAGTTTTTACATACAATATTATCTTTTGTTTTATACTAGAAATCCAAAAAACCTCTTAAGAAAAAAATAATAATGAATGAAAATATTAAATGTATAGTGATGCATGTTTGGATTCGAGTGAATTTTGTAACATTGAGCTAAACTCTGCAACTAACATTGAGCTTCTTCCAAATAAACATAGTCATCTCTAGCAGTCATTTTAACTATAATATCATCAAACATGCATCAAGAAATCATTGGTTTGTGATCACAGTACCGATATATAGCAAGCAACGTCTCTACATATACTTTCATTTTTGGGAAGTAATCAGAATTGACATAGCACCTTTCTTTATGGCTTGCAACTGATGTTTGGTATGCACAAATAGCTCTTGACTCAATTTGAAACAATTTCTCCAGTGTTTTCCGCACCTCCTTTGAGGATTTATATCAAATAGAGTAGCAAACGTAGATCCAGTGATTGATGACAATAGCCAGTTGAGTATGAGCTAATCAACTCAATTCCATATCAGATCATTTGAATTGATTTGAGTGACAACATCATGGAATTCTGCATTGATTCTTGTGGAAATGATTGGAGAAGGACATGACTTTGATATAGTTTTAACGCCATCCAAATCATAGGCTCTTAATAAGCACTTAAAAGTTTACATTTATTAAAGTCTAAATTATCATTTTTACACTTAAAGTGCTAATAAATTAAGGATTTATATAGTTTTAGCTTAAAAGAATTATTGTTATCAATATTTATTTTCGGTTATTTTGATGCAGGCCAAGAAAAATTAGCATAACTTTCAATCTAGAAGCCCAATTGATGCAAATCTTATACTTGTAGAACATAAAAGAATTCTCCATAAATTTGAAGAGTAACCAAGAGCCCAAATTCAATGTCTAATAGGCCAAAAGTGGGTTGTAACAGAAATCAAAATTCTAGAAGCTTAGCCTAACATACTTGGACTTCCGGGGTCATGTCTCCCAAAATATCTATCTAAATGATGTGGTTTAAGATGCTCTAAAAAACTAAGATAATTATCTACAGTTTGTCTCTTGACTACTTTATCAAATTCGATGGAAAAGCTAGTCAAAAAGACATTGCAATTTGGTGGAGTGAGTGGTAGCCGAAAATTGATTATTGTATCAATTCATTGAATGTTTCTCTCCTATTTGCCTATAAAAGGAGACCATTGACTCATCGTGAAGATACACTTCATTTTAGAGAGTTTAGTTTCATTTGTATTATATTTTTTTAGTTGTAATATATCTTTTTAAACTCTTAGCTAAGGCTAGGAGTGAAACACTCATTTGGTTATAATTTTGTTCTTGATCCTATTTTTGTCTTCAATGTTATTTCCTTTCAATCTATTTGAATAAATATTTTTCATATTTATTTTGTTTTGTTAAAAGACTTTATTCTTAGTAGACATATAAGCACTTTAAATGCTTAAAAATTCTTTTACAAATTAACATCAGGTTTCTCTAAATGTTGTTGTCAATCTATTGAAAAGTATTTATTTTTCTAATACTTTTCTATTTTAGAAAAGATGTTTTCTTGAGCTTAAATGTTTCATCTTCCAATTGAGATAACTTTTTAGTTCATTTCAATTGAGAAATTAAAAGGATCAAAAATATTTTCTACAACTTAAATGGGTGTGGATCTTCAATACTTTAGTGTTCTTTTACTTGAATCTTAATCTTTCACTTGGTAATTTTCATTTTTAAAATCAAAAAATACTTCATCTATCTTTTCTTTGCTTTGGATCTTGAACAATCACATAAAGACCATTAATCTTAGTAAACATCTCCCTGCAGATACGATATTTAGACTCATCGAAGACTATATTATTTAAGACTGCCTACACTTAGGTAACACTTTCTAAGTTTTAGCGGCTCTTAAGGTAGGTATAGAATATATGTGATCTCTCAAACCCATAGTTATGGTGAGCTTGATTGAAGTTGCAGAAAGAGTAGAGGAAGCAAAGGCAGAATTGAACTCATTGAATTGGTTATAATAAAAGCTTGTGTTTGTTGTCTAGCTATATTTGAACATGTAGCTGATGCATCAGTGAGATTTCACGATTCCATGCAAGCAGTTGAAGAAAATGTAAATTTTCTAGGAAATTAATGTTTCCAGCCGGAAAATTAGAATTAGGATTTGCCATGATGTTGATCAATGTTTCTGATACCAAGTTCAACAGAATAATGCAAAGAAACTTTTGTAAAAGTTTCGCTCAATTATAAATAACAGCAACCTAACTAACAATAACAGTCACTAACAACTTCTCAACGTTAAGGTACAACTATTAATCCAAATTTATAAATATTGCAAGTCTTCAGAATTAGAATCATGGTAGCAATAAACTAATATCAACTATCAAACATATAATGTAGCAGATATCCTCCATATCAATGTGTTTTTGGCATAGACTTTGGCTTGTTAGAATTACCAAGTTCAAATGTGCAAATAAGTGTCTCAATGAGGAGGGGAAATTGAAAGAAAACATAGAGAGCAACTGGAACGGTGGAAAAAAATATAAGAGGAATGGCAATCCAACGTAATCTTTTTTCAAGCGCCAGAAAAATGGCAGCTGCAAAGCAAGCCATCATGGTTACTAGGGAGAAAAACAAAGTGAGAAGACCGATTATTAGTTTCGTGGGCAAGACTCTGCGGAAATCCTTTTCTGTGTAGCGTGAAGTGAGAATCCCTAAGAACACTAAAACAGAAGTACAAGAAGAAAACAAAGATAAAGCATTTGAAACAACAAATATAAGGAATATATCATGTTCCAAGAGGTTTGGGGTGCCTGATTTATCTTCGGTACCTCCTGGAACAGTAAAAGCTGATGTGAACATCACTGCAGCGATTAGCGTAGAAACAACCATGCATGATGCTGCAGTACTCTTCATCCATCTCTCCCCTTCTTTCCTTAACTTCTCGTGTTCCTCTGTGAACAATTCACAAGGTGTTTTGTTGTTTTCATTCATTTCCTCCACGTATTTTCGTGGTAAGATGCTTTTCACCTCCTGAAAGTTAAAGTTGTGGGTCTTTACAAAATTAATTAAGGCTTCGAAATTAATGGTACTAGCTAGTACACAAACAAGCAAATTTTCGTATAAATAAGTTCCTAAGTATAGATGTTTACCTCAAACCATTCTAACTCTCTTTGCATTTGAAGAGCTGCACCCGAGATTCGATCAAGTCGAGATTGAGGGGGTAACTTGGCAGCTAAATGTAAGAAATTGTTGCCAAAGATATCGTGTCGAATGACTGCTGTGGGCCTCTTCGCGTCCAAGCAATATACTAGCCTGAAAATATTTTCTTGGCGTTGCAAAATTGCATGTGAAAAGATTGTTCTGTCCATTTTATCTTTCCTCCATATGATTTCGGGAGTAGACTCTATCGCCTCGTTGATGAACTCAATTATTCCCTCTTTGATAGCATCTTTTAGTGCTTCGTCCCATTTGATGCTATCAAGTTGTTCCTTCGTCAAATATTGCACGTGCTTAAACATGAATTTGAGAATTTTATTAACGTGAGCATGTTCCAACTTCTTGTCATATATATGATCTATATCCCAAACTGCAATTCAAGAAAATTGAATGTTAACAACAATATGTGGTGATAGCTCCAAATCCCAATGGAGGAAAGCTTTCATTAAGGAGATGCTTTACGTACCACAACATTTTAAGAATTTCCAAAAAACCCAACGCAATGCTTTAAGAACTGTAGCAAAAAAAAAAGGTTAGATTTGTTGTAAATTAAGGAATGACAGTGAATATAAATAAATTATTGAGGATGAATGCATAACAATTAGAAAACTTATAAAAACGAAATTATCGAAGAAAAGTATATCATTTTTGTTACTTTTGTAAGTAGTATGGCAACAAAGCCTGATGAGTAAGGATTTTTCGAGAATTTAGTTAGGTTTGTGTACGTATTAGTGACTAATGGAGCCAGAAAATTTTAATTAATTGCATAATATAAGAAACCTACACAGTAATACGTTAAATAATAGAACTAGCTTGCACGTTTTAATTTTTTCCTTTTCCAAATTTTAACAATAACATATTTGACATTAAATTCGGATGAAAGAGAGAGAACCTTGTACACCAATTTTTTGTTTTTGATTAGACCTGGTAATATTTTCCTCATCACTTAGCAGTGGATCCTCATCATCGGACTTGTCAGTTACATTTATACCTAACAAAGAAAGAACAAAAAAAAAGTTAAATATTACTAGATGTTTATTTTCTGATTTTTTTAATATTATGCAATTCAAGGTATATTAAGAGTTCGTGATGTGGGTGGAGAATGATTTATTCCTCTTTTACTTCTCTACGTTTGTATTATAGAAAATATCATTGAAGAAATATGCATTTTACAGATAAAGCAGAGGCAGAAATATATTTAAAAGTAATATTAATTTTACGAACTTTTTTATACAAATTGATGTAGCATTATATGTTTAAAGGAATAAATTTTAAAATTAACAATATTGAAGAAGTTGATGATTTAGTTATCAAGAAATAATGTTACATGAGTTTGTACAAAGAATTTATAAGTATAATCTCTCAATACAACATCACCATGGAACTTGAGGTACCACAATTTTATTAGATGAGTGGTTACCTTAAAATGTTGGGATTGTTGTAAGAGCTAAAAGCTGATTCTTAGAAAAGCTACAACAATTTTAATGTTTAGTTAACGTTTCCAAAACAGCTTCTCCAAGAATATATTCTTCTATTAGATTTTAAAAGCAGGTAGTGGATAGCTTTTGAAAATTTGATTTTTGAAAGTAATTTTGAAGTTGATAAAATATCAAAAATATCCCTATAATAAAATATAAAGCCAAAAATACCCCTTAAATTTTAAAATTAAAAACTATTTAATTATTTAATAAAATAAATTTATTATGTAATTTAATTAATAATATATTTAAAAACAAATTAGAAATATTTGTTGTCAGAATCTATTGCTACCACTGTCGAAATTCGTCGATCGTCTGTACCATCCACAACCATCATGATCACCTGAATTTACAATTGAGATCAATGGGATTGATCGATTAAAGTTTCGAATGTCAAAACATTCCCGTTCAACCTCATTGATCTCCTACAAAAATGTCGGCGACATCAATGAATCCTAGAAGTTCGTTTGTTAATGATCAAAGTGGTCATGGAGGTGTCGCCAGGCATGCAAATGAACAACAACCGGTGACCCTCCGGTAAAGGTAGCAGTAGATTTCAGCAACCTGCTTTGTGTTTTTAATTTTTAGATTTATTTATTTTATTTTAATTATGTTTAATATTATAGTTTCAAATATATAAAATTAATTTAATGATTTGAATAGTATAATTTTAAATTACCATAAATATTAATGATTATAATTTTTTTTTACGAAATTCTGTACATTTTAGTATTCGTAGGGAAAATGAGATTTTAAAAATCAATTTACCAAATACCCTACAACTTTTACTCACAGCATAGTTAACAGTTGATTCTTCCTACTGCATTTTTCCACAACAATTTTTCACAGCACAAAAATCTCAAACAGACCCGTAGAATCACTTCTATTTAATTGCTCAGTCACAATTGTCAAATAATATTATTCAATTGCCAATTAAAGATCTAATCAGTACTTACTTGAGTAAATCCATTGTTTCAAGAAAGAGTAATTGTTTCCGCTTGGAAAGGCAGTATGTTTATGAGCCAACAATCTAATTGCACAGTTTCTTTGAAGATCTTCCACAAAAGCAAGTTTTGGGTAATTTCCCAGCAGATGTAAAGCCGCATCTATGATTAAATTAAGAAAAAAAAAATAGTAGTTAGATTTTCAACAAAAGATAAATGTTAAAACGAAGAAAATTGTAATACTGCCAATTTTATGTGTCTAGCTATATATGAATAGACTCACCATAGATCCCATCAGTTATCAGACAATTGAGAAGTGTGGCACCATTCCTAGCGGGATGTTCTGGACTTAGAATTTCATGAGGTGTCTTTCGATAGAGATAACGTACCATATCTTTTGCTCCATAAAAGGATGCTACCACAATTGGGATTTGACCAAGTTTGTCCTCAACTTTAACCAAATTGACATCCTTCTCCAGCATCACCTCTACCATCTCTTGGTTTCCACTGATGGCGGCAATGAAGAAGGCTGTGTAGCCCATGTCATTTTTCAATTCTAGGCCTGCTCCAGATTCTAACTTCATCAAGTACTTCTTCACAATCCTATTTTGTTTGGCCATAACCGCAACATGAAGAATAGTATCACCATTCAATGTAATCCTTGCCCTCACAGCATCTGGTTTCTGTAGAAAGCATCTTATGGCTTCCAAATCACCTTTCTCCACAGCCTTGTATACGGCATGACCCTCGGAGATTTCTGATTTTTCTGCAAATTATATGTATAATCATAATGCTCATACAATTAAAGTTAGATTTATGCATTAAATTCACTAATATTGAATTATGATCCACTCCTGATATGAATTTTATTGAGCTTTTATAACTCTTTTGCTACGTGGATTATATTATCCTTGAGTGGTTAAAATTTACCACATTTTCTCTCCTCTTTAATGTATTTCTTATTAACAATTAAGAATGCTTTTCAATTCCTTATAATTGGATCTAACCTTAATTAGTAGGATAGATGAAATTTAACCAAATTATTAATGTTTACTTGCTTGTCTGATTGTCCCCTTTGGGAGTGTGAGAATTTAGATGTTGTTGTAATTACTCAACAGATCCTGTCGAGAGTCCCAGAGGCTTTTTGAAGCTTAACAGCTTTATAGTCCAAATACATTGATATATACTACTTGACGGTTAGAAATTTGGATAGAGTTTAATTACCTGCTTCATTTATCTCGAATTTCCCAACTGGCGGTATTGGTCGTGATTTTTTAGCCAAAAGATCCCACACATATTTGGCTGATTTAGTTCCCCTGAACTTTGACAACTTATCTTTCCCGCAAGAAATTTGGATTGCGTGCAAAGCCTTCGCATTGTTCATGTTCCAGGCCTCATATTCTGGATCATCCGGCTTCTTTTCATCTTCGGTGACAACACCCCAAAGACCTTGCGCTATAAAATAGCTTTCCATGCATTCCATCCAATTCTCATAATTTTCCTCTGTAAGCTCTCCAGGAGTAATACCAGCGAGTCCAACCCTAGCCATGCTTGATCTGGAAATATATTTAATATCATTTCGAAATGAATAAAGTAAACCAACAAGTGGAGCTAGAAAAGGTAGTTGAACACATGCATGCACGTTTAATCCGTTAGTGTTTCAGTAAAGTAGAATCAGCTGAAGAGAAGACTTTAGGTTGTAAAATTTATTAGCCAGAAACAAAATTGAAATCTGTCAAGAAGAAGGAAAACAAAGAAAAATAAATAATTAAATTGAAAGTCCAAGTCCAACTTACTTGAAAGTTTTCATCAAAACCTGCTTCTAGCGGCTGAATAAATTTCTTAATTGCTTAATTTAATGTAGTATGTAGTGCATGGAATACTACAATATATCATTTATATATATATTAAGAAATTAAATGATAAACTATTCATTCTACTTTGTCTATTCTTCTACTTTGTTCTTATTATTCGTTAACGTTATATTCGAATAATTAATACATATCTTCGAATTGTTGGAAAGTTATCTCAAAGTTCATTCTTCTTATCGTCTTGGGCTTCTTTTCATCTTTTTCTTTCTTATCTCGAATTCGTTTACTGTTTTCCTTTTAAAGAAAGAATTTATGCTCATATATCGTACCAATTCAAGAATTTATGCTCATATATCGTACCAATTCAAGAATTTATGCACATATATCGTACCAATTCAAGAATTTATGCTCATATATGGTACCAATTCAGAATGGGTGGACGTAAATAGATATTTTAAAAGAAAATTAATTTAACTTTGAACGGTTATAATCATTTATGTCCCTTAAATTTAGGTGTATTTTTTTATTTTTTAATAAATTCTCTCGTGTTACTAATATTTAGCAAATAAATTACAAATATTAAAATATATATCATACCCCTTCTTTGATAAAATCTTAGGTCTGCCACTGCTTCATATGAATTTAAGCCAGGAAAGTATACATGGTTTAAAATCTATAAATATAAATAAATTAATCTAATAATTATTTAACGTATTCATAATGGGATAATATCAAATAGCACCCTTGTGTTTTGACCTAATCTCAAGAAGAAAGCAAGTTTACCATTTTTATCAACTAAACTCCTAAGATTTGTTTTTTTTAATCAACTGTTAATTTTAACCCTTAAAAATATATATTTGCCCCTACTGAAATTTTTTTCCTTAATTTTAAGACAAAAAAAGAATAAATAAAAAATAAACAAATTATACTCCCATAATAAACAAATTTCTACTTTTTGGATTTTCATTTTTTAAAATTAAGGAAAAAAATTTTAATAGGGACAAATATGTATTCTTAAGAGTTAAAATTAACAGTTGATTAAAAAAAGCAAACCATAGGGGTTTAGTTGATGAAAATAGTAAACTTGCTTTCTGCTTGAGATTAGGCCAAAACACAAGGGTACTATTTGATATTATCCCTATTCATAATATTGTGTCAATAGGAAACAAGAAAATAGTTTTAAGTAGTGATATTTGATAGTTTTTGGTATGAGTGATTCTACATCTACAACCACTCCATACAGCATAACTCTTACATCTTGAGGTAGTATATTATTATTGGATCGATAAAAATAAAAAAATAAATAAAAGATATTTTAAAGTATCTACTTAATCAATAAGATTGTGACATCTCAGATTGATTGTATGAAGTGGTTATAGGTCTATAATTAGTCTTTTAGTATAATCCAATTTACTAACAGATTGCAAAAGTACAAAGTTGAAAATTTTGAAAAAAAAAATTATGCTTTTGACATGAAAATTTTCTAAATTATCTTTATAAAAATATGAAAATTAAGAAAAAAACAGTCCTCATCTATTAAATGAATTAACAAAATTAGCATTAATTAATAATAAAAATTTATATAATAATTTTTTAATTATTCTAAGATGTGAATAATTGGATAGTTTTATTAGTAATTATTATAATAATTTAGTGATTTTGTTAAACCTATTAAGTTTATATCTTATATATGATGAATAAGTTGTATAAAAGTATATGAGATACTTTTACTATTAGGATTGTGGCTCGTATCCTAATTCAAGTTGACTTCTATAAAAAGTAAGAAAAATAAAAGGAATAAGAAATAGAAAAGTAAAAGGAATAAAAAATAGAGTTGTATAATAAATAAGTGTCCTACTCTTATAGAATTAGAAGATCTACACATACATGTAAATATAAGAGTTAAGAATCAAATCTAGTATAAGAGATGACTAGACATATAGGAGTTAACAAAAATAACATCCTTATTGGGATATGAGAAAGACATGAAAGAGATATTTAAACAACACCATGATAAAACAAGTAAACTGTGAATTATTTTAGAGCTCTATTCGGATTAGGTATTGGGCAAAATATTAGGTTTGTTGCATGATCTCTTATACTCTTTATACTTATGATCTGGTGGATTCATTTCATCATCATGTAGATAATTGATGTTGAACTACGTTAGATATTGTGTGGTAACCCGAAAATTCAAAACAGTTATCTAGGGGTGTAAGTGAAAGATATTAAAGTTAGAAATCGTAAAAGTATGTATTTTTTGTATATACGGGATGACACAAATGTGATGACGTCGTGTATATGAGTATTCGGAGGTATTTGAGAGTTTTCAGAAAATGAGACTAAAATATAATTTTATACGGGCTCATACATTTTTTGTCTTTAGTACCTGATATGTGGATTTTGACTGTCACATGAGTGAGAAATAGATGAGGATGGGTTAGTATCGAGATATTAGGGTGTCAAGACCGATTCACGAAATACAGAAGGTTTGAAAAATTATAGATGGACCCCCGAAGCCCAAAATCTATATAAACTATAGTGGCCCTGCATATTCAGAAATCTATAGAAACACCCCCGATAGCCGAAAATTACTGTCTCCGATGACTGTTTGTATTCTCAGTGAGTTAGCCATTATAGCAAGTGGCAATGAAAAGCTCTCGGTGTGTTGATCACGGTGGTGGTTATCATAAGTTATGGTACGGTATGGAGTTGATGATACACATGTATCCGTGAGTTACAGAACGGGTAAGGATTGAGTGGTGAGACAATTGGATAGTCGGGACGTGAGCTACGGTGTACAGATATACACACAAGATGAGATGGATAGGATAGGGGCAATGCGTTGCTCGTGCATTACAAGATAGTTGAGACACAGGAGGTGTTTGAGAGCGTGACCGTGAGTAATGGGATGCACGGGACACGGATTGTACATCAGTACACATGGGTAATGTGATGGACGAGATACAGGTTATACGTGAGTATAATCATATAGGACGGGTTAGTTATGATACAGGTTGAACGTGTATGATCACATTCGTTAAGACTAATGGATATGTGAGACACGTGACTCCACGTATGCTATGGTGTGCACAAGAAATAAGTGAGAGAATGGTTACACGATTATGGTATGGGAATAGGAATAGAAATACTTATGTGCGGTGATGGACACACATGTGCGGTTTGATGTAAGTACAGATCACATGAATGAACCCCGAATTGGCCTAGTCGAGTATACAGGACATCCAAGAGGGAGATAAACGGTTGGGTCAGGACCGACCTGTTTAGGTGCACAAGAGTATATTAGGGTACACAGTGTGATAGGGAGTGTCATGCTATTAGTGAACTGGATCCTAGTGTGATAGGAAGTGTCATGCAATTAGTGAGCTGGATCCCAGTGTGATAGGGAGTGTCATGTTGTTAGTAATTCCACTACAAGAAAAGGAGGCTTTTGCGACATCTTTTGTGGCAGGCTTGACAAAAGTGCCGCAAAAACTTTTATTATACGG
>JANLJB010028540.1:0-11206 GCA_026212285.1 Bursera cuneata | reverse complement strand
CTTGTAGAGACATGTAAAGAAAGATTTTCCTCGTACCACAATAGTATCTCCAATCTTTGGTGTTGGTCCACTTCCTTGTCTCAAGTCCTGCATTCTTTTTGAAATTAACCAAGTAATTAAAACATGAATTGCGCATATGAACATGTCAGGAGGTTCCTGTTGAAGTTTCCAATGGTTGACCTTATATTGGAGACCTGATTCTGTTTCTGTGTAGTCTGGAAACTTCATTTTTGTCTTGCCATAATCTTTTCCCCTAAGAGCTGGCACTGCATGTTCAAACATAGTACCAATACTAAGTCCTCGCACTATAATGTGTCTCAAACATTAATCAATGCCTGTGAACAAAATTTGCACAAGTCCATATCCACACAAATATGAATGTAGTATAAGAATCAAGTGATATGCTAATCAATTTTCAATCAAACTGGTTTCCTTCCAGATGCTGGATGATACAAAATCGCGAAAAGGAGCTCATTACATTATGAAAATATGTTTTATCGAGCATACCACAAACAATGCCCTTTGGCAATGCTTAACAGGAAGGTAGGTAGTGAACTAAAAGATAGCTAATGAAATATCCTATAATCTTAAAAGTCCTACTTTAGGACTTCCCAACTTTTTTGTCAATCAAATCAATACAAATATGAGTACTCCAGATTCCAGAGTGATTAAGCATCTATACTAGAGAAGTGGCAACAAGTTCAAGCCATACGTATGATTACTCGTCACGGATGTACAATTGCTGTAAAAAGACAGAAAATGGCACATAGTAAACAAACCCACAAATCAAACATCACAGAACACAAGGAAATGTGATGCAAGATAGGTTGGGAATAAAATTAGGGTACCTAAAATCAAATAATAACAAATCCCTAATTTTAGTCATAACTTATCCTCATCAAAATGACTGGAATAATAAAAGGGATAAGAAAAAGTTACTATCAGTAAATTCAGCTGCAGTAGCTACTCCATCCATTGAAGCATTCCACAAGGCTCCAGCTAGTAACCCAATGGATGATATCAGGACGCTCCTTCGCTCAATATCTTGTCCATGACTCGTGTGACTACTTTCATCTACAATAGAAAAATCCCATACTTCAAAACATATAATTCACCATTAATCTAAGTAAAAATATTACGGCTGAACATTTGGCCTAAATAAACAAAAATCCACTAAACTAAAATTTCATCAAAACCTTATCCCATGACTCAAAAGTGACATATTTACATCGAAAGCCAAAGATGCCTAGACCTAAAAAATGATTAGGAAAGTTTTAACCAATCTGACGAAACCCCCATCTGCCATTAGAATTAACATCATTAATGTACCAAGTACCAATCGGTGGATTTTCGATAAAAATCTAAACCAATGAGACTGTTTATTTAGGCCGAACATTAAGTGTGTCTATGATTTTTGTCATAAAATTAACATAGCCATCCACTATCAAGGTTTCATTTACTCCAGTTACCGGTCAAAATGTGGTTCAAGGTGCTCAAAAAGCACAACGGAACTAACCCACATCAGCATTCAAAGCAGATGAAATTTGAAGCACATAGAGTTAACGTGGAAAAACTACTAACCCCACGGAGCCGAACCGGATAATCTATGTGGGTTCTGCAGTGATTGAGCTGGTAATGATGGTTCCCTCCATTTCTGAACCACAAAACAGGAAGTACTGTAGGAAAGGAATTCGATTGAATTGGATAGATAGAAATCAAAGCAGAGAACGACGACGTACCGAAGATGAAGCTTTGACAAAAGAGAAGGTTGGTGGCAGAGACCCAAGAGCTGCAACCCAAGCCATCGAGTTGAGTTGAGAGAGAGAGAGAGAGAAGACAGAGATGTTTCGCGGGAAGATAACGGCCTCAGCTTTACTCACCACCTAACTGGTTGTTTTATTTATTTATTATTATAGTAATATTATTACTTTATCTTTAGAAAAATAGAAAAATAATTAATTATAGAACGAGTTTCCTAACAGTAAGTAGTATTCAATTGGTATATTAGAATAACAAAAAGTTTTTTATACATAATTTAAATTATTTTTTATTCAGAATAATTACCTTCCATCTCTGGCATTTTCAGAACAACGATGAGAATATTTTTTTCTTTTCTTACATAATTTGGAGCTTTATTCTTTCATCTTTTATTCGAAAATAAGATAAAAAGTTGCCGTTTCCCAAAATAACAATGACTTTATATTGAAAGGTTAATATTTTTTCCTTCTTTCATCACATATTCCAACTTTGCGAGTACAAATATAAAATTTATTAGGATCGATCGTTAAACCTTGCAAGACATGACAGATTATGTAATGTTATTACAGACTATAATAATTAATAGATCAGGGTATAGTACTACAGTAATTGACAGGTTGCCCCTCATCACATCACATCACATTACATGTCAAATAAAAAGACAGATATTTGGTCTTCCGGTCGCAACATTTAATCGCAATTACTTTCGGCAAGTGTTCCAATTATGACATCCAAATAAAAATGGTAGAAAGCGAGCAAGTGCTAGAATGAAACTTGAATGAACTAGAGCCGACAAAAAACCACTAATAATAGATGACAATACTGCGTCTTACAAACCGCAGGCAGAACCCACTTCGTTTTATTGGAGTCACAATCACATAAAACCAAACAAATAACATGGTCTTACAGGCTAACCAACTTAAGAGAGTTTGCCTTCTCTTGCAGGGTATCAAGCAGACTGTCAAAGCTCTTCTTGAATGAATCTACCCCTTCGAGTTCAAGTTGAGTTCCCACGTAGCTCCAGTCAATTCCCAACTTCTCAAGAGCACTGTAAATTCCTTCAGCTTCGGATACACTGGAGTCAATCGTCCTTGAAACAGTACCGTGGTCAACAAATGCTTGGAGAGCTTGGTCAGGCATAGTTGAGACCTGAAACAGTGAAATTGGTAATAAGCATAAAAAAGGTATTCATCAAGAAATTAGTGAGGAAAACCACGATCCTCATTATTCAGTGAATAGCAACTAATACAAGGAAAAGATGAATTATGAAGATAACAGATGACTCACGGTATCAGGTCCAATTAGAGGATCAACATATAAGGTGTCAGGGTAGGCAGGATTCTTTACGCTGGTTGAGGCCCACAGCAACCTCTGCTTCTTAGCTCCTTTCTTCACAAGAGCCTCCCATCTTGGACCAGAGAACTTCTTCTGGTATAGCTGGTATGCCAAGGCAGCTTGAGCGACTGCAGCCTAAAACAATTAACACGCCAAGCCATGAGCACAACTTTTCATCCTAGGTCTCTTGTCCCCAAAAAGTTAAATAATTCAAACTATGTTACCTTTCCTCGCAGATCAAGGGCTTCTGGTGTTCCAATCTTTTCAAGCATTTTGTCAATGATGGTGTCTACCCGACTAACAAAAAAGGATGCAACACTTGTGACTCTAGAGAGATCATTTAGCCCAGAAGCCTCAAGGCCATCCAAGTAAGCATCAATGACTGCTTCATATCTAGCAAGGGAGAATATGAGCTGTACGTAGACAGAATAGAAATTGAATGTCAGAGACTATTACAGGGTTATAGTCATTAAGTAAACTGGAAGTAAGTCACTAATTTTGAGGAACCAAAATTCAGATCTTTTGGATCAAAACACCAGTGGCACATACTTTGTACCAGAAATCAACTAGCCAAACAAACCAGCACAGGATTGGACACATCAAGGTAAATAAAATATTATAATTATATAGCCCAAGAAGAAAAGGGAAGCACAGAATGAACTTACTGTCACATTGACGCTTATGCCGTTTGATATAACTTCCTTGATAGAAGGAACACATGGAGCTGTGGCAGGTATCTTTATGTAAACATTAGGGCGATCAACCACTTTATGAAGCCATTTTGCTGCCTCCACAGTTCCATTAGTATCATCAGCAAGTCTGGGTGAAACTTCAACAGAAACATAACCATCGGCAGCAGCGGTTTCATCATAGATTGGCTCAAAAAGTTTGCAAGCATCTTGAATATCCTTAATCACAAGTTCCCAATATGCAGCTTCAATGTCTTTTCCAGATTGGACAAGTTCCCTGTTAATTCCAAAGGCCAAAAGCTTTAGATTGATACAATAAGCTTAAATTCCTAAACAGAAATCAAAATATACACATCTAGCATCCAAGGTTCTATAGCCAGGGATCTCCCAAGACCTTTTATCCAATCCATTTTTTTAGCTTAGTGGATGAATTCTATAAATGGGCCCAAAAGGCAGAATCACAAAAATGAATGGTTTTCTTTTTGGCATTGAATGCCAATGCTTATATTCTTTGCAAAATGTTAGAGTGATGACATCAAAATGCAACCAAGTTGAAGCATCTAATATCAAAAATTACACCATCATAAATTACACTACCATTCTTTAAAATTTGGATAACACTTGGCATAGTTAATAGGATAAATTCTATATATCTCATTTGATCTGTTCTAGTTTGTTTTAGTTTTCTCCTTTTAGGACTGTATGTTCACAGTTCAATCCAGCAAATGGCTCATCCCATCTTAGGAGCCTCTAGGCTACCACCATAGAATTGATGCATTTCAATTTTATATCAGAGTAATTGCAGTACCTGAATTGGTCATTGTAAGCATTTGATGATGATATTGCTTTCTGGAAAATCTGCAAACACATATTTTAAAACAGATAAAAGCACAATATTAGAACTGTTAAAGATAAACTAGAGAATTAAGCGTTTACAGGTAAGGCTCTGTAAATTTAACTTTACTAAAAAATGAAAGCAAAATTAGAAATTACCGCGGGATTGCTAGTTACACCTCTGACACCACTTGCAATCAGTGGAAGCAAATCTGTTACGGGGCGGCAGAGGTTATCATACCAAGGGCTTTGCCCTTGTCGTTCATAGAGATCATGAAGAGACGTTCTTTTTGTTACATTTCCATTTCCACCTGGCTGGGAACACCTGACACTGTAACCAAGTTGAATTGCGCATAGAAGTTAAATGAATGACAAGGCAATCATTCATATATTAACAAGTCTAAGACAGAAACAACATCATCATATAAAACTCTATTAACTTGAAAAGCATGAAGAAGAAAATATATTGGCCAACCTTGTACCAATAAGTAAACACACAAGACCAAACCAAAATAAAGCACTCAATAATTGACTAATTTTCACAACAGATGATCCCTAGCTTAACGAATACAGTAAAACATGAACAAAATAGGAAAGAAATTTGTCAAGATCTCTGATCATGAGTCAAAGTTCTCCCTTTTTGTCACATATAAGAGTTTTTCCAACAAAGTGAAAAGTAGAAAAACATCAACAACCCGGAACTTAAATGGATCAAAGCTAGAAAACACAAACCAACCAAACATCAAACGACGTAAAACAACAGAAAAATTCCCCAGAAACCAAAACACAGGCAAAGATCATGTCGACAACAAGCAAAAGAGAGAAACTTACACCAAGGAGCCTCTCAAAGCACGGTTATTTCCCAAGGACAACTGAGAAGATGCAACCTTGGAGTTGAACCCAGTTTTGTTGCTAAAAGCAATGAAACATTTAGACCCAGAAGACGATCTGGGCTTAACCGATGATGACAAAGCAGCAGCAGGGCTGGGATTCGAAAGCTTTGAAACCGTAGCCATAGAGGCCGAGGTTGTTGAAGCAGGAGGTTGGTTGGTTGGCTGGCTGGCTGGCTGGCTGGCTGCGAAGAGGCTGATTCTGAGAAGGAGAGAAAAAAGTTGTTGAAGTGGCTCGGTACGTTACGATACAAACGATGAGATTAAAAGGGTTTGAAGTATATATATCATAGCGAAATGGGTTGGTGATAGATTTGGAGTTGAGTTGAGTTGAGTTGAGTTGTTGACAAATTTCAAGCTTTGAGTTGAAACGCAGCGGCAGGTGGAGCTGAGTCACTAAGAGAGAGATTGTTGATAATTTAGGGTAAAATACCTAGGCACCCCCAAGGTTTGGCCTAGAGCCAACCCCATTGTTCATATAGTAACCGCAGCCCCCACCATCACACTTTCGTTACAAAATTAACTAAGTGAGGATATTACAGACATTTAAATAATTAAATAATAATATATTTATTAAAAATTAATAAATTTACCCTTATTTCTCCCATCTCCCTTTCGTCTTCATCCTAATTTTTGCTTCTTTTTTTAAACATTTGGCTCATTCATTCTGGGTTTGGATTGTGATTTTTTCACAAACTACAAACAAACTTAAATCACGTAACCAAATAACCATATACCATCAATCCAGAAAAACATCTCATGAACCCCGATAAAACCAAAAAAACCCCAAAAAAATAAAAAATCAGGTGATGGTAAGTTGGTTGTTTGACAGTCTAGCATCCTCTTCTTGGCTATGTTGTAGCCCAGATAACTGGGGCTGTTTTCCCAGAGACAAAGTAAAGAGGCAACTTGTCTACCATCAACCGTTCAAGCTAAAATTTTTTAAATTCCAAAAAAATTAGGGGTTAAAAGAGAGAAACGTGACCGTTACATATTTACCCACCTCTGGCATTACCGATGCAGCCACCGTTTTTGACAATCTAATCCTACGAATTGGTGTTTGTTGCCCGATTGCCTCAGGTGAAGCCAAAGGGTCACATTCCGTTTGTGGAGCGGAGCGATCTAGATGAAGTAGGTACTGGATTTTGGGAGGTGAGAAGTGAAAAAAAGATGAAGGATCTGAGCAATGTCAGCGGAGGGAAGGAAGGGTGGGATCGAAGGTGATCTGGGAGGGGAAATTGGTTCAAGAGGGGAAGAGAAACGGTGTTGGGTTGGCCATAGGAGAGGTGGAAGAGGAGAGAAGAGAGAGGTGATAATAATGACGGAGCAAGTGGCTTTAGATTAGTATCTTTGGGCGGCGGTTTACATTGGCGGTAATGGAGCTGCTGCGTCGGAGACGAAGAAGATAAGAATTAGAGTTCCAGAAGCGAGAGGAATTAAAAAATATATGTTTTGATTTAAAGAACCTTCTATCATTTTAGTATGAAATGTCAATAATGCCCTGACGGTGTTTATTCGTTTCGCATAGCTGTCTGAGATTAAGGGCATTTATGTTAGTAAAAAAAAAAAACAGGGGTGACGGGGATTTAAACCATACCATGAGGGGTTGCGTTGATAATCACTTACACGTCAAATTTCCTATTTTTGCTTTTATCTTTTACTATTATTTTTAGTTTTTTTTTTTTTTTTTTTTTTTTTTTTTGNTTTTTTTTTTTTTTTTTTTTTTTTTTTTTTTTTTTTTTTTGGATTGGTTTCGGTTTTAATTCATTGTTTTGGACCTTTTGGTAGGTTTACGTATATAGAGCAACTTTCCCTCTCATAATTAGTAAAATTATTAATATGAGACCTGCGATAATACCAAACTATTTTGAGTGTCTCGTAGTTTTATTTTTACCCCTTCCCTTCATAATTATTTTCAAAATAAATTGAGTCTGGTGGATCGATAATGTCACTAAGGAGGCATCGAAGAGTTGCTTTATTTTTAGAAACATAATATGTATCTTAGCCCCACGTCTATATATCAATATAATATTGAAATATATGTTTGTATAATTGACATGTAAGATGATAAGTATGATTTTTTATATTTTAGGTTTTTAAAAATAGGATAATCTTGAAGCATGAGTCAATATAATTAGCATGTAGGATAACAAGTAGGATTCTTAATAGTAATCAACATTTATAGTTGATAAGCAATAAAGAGCAAAATTCATATACAGACTTTTTATATTTTCTTTTACAATTTTTAAGTTAATCAATATTTATTATTCTCTGTATAGTTTATAAATGATCAATGAAATCTATAAATTGTGGAAATGAATTAATCCAAAGTATTTAGTTATCCCATCAGTTTATCAAAATTCAACTTAATGTATGCATATGATGAAATATAGCATCTTGCACGTGCAGGGTGCTTTATAGAATATGCATTTAATATAGATAAATACTATAGTTATTATTCTATATTAAAATATGCGGAAATGAACGAATAAAATTTATGTACAAACTTATTATATTTTCTTTCAAAATTTTTAAGTTAATCAACATTTATTGTTCTCTGTAGGATTTATAAACAATAGCATGACCTCTAATCATTTTAATTTGCTTTACCATTAATATTCCCAAGGCTTTGTTCATCTTCTTTCAAGAGGTAACTCTACTTTTATCAATTTCATTCAATTAACCAAATATTATAAAATATATAGATTATGATATTTCATTGTCATGTTATAAAATAATTTGGTGATTTTCCTTAATCATTATTGTAACATGTGATTTTTTTTTGTACATTTCAAACTTCATCTATAACTTATTGATTATTTAATTGTTTTGGTAACAAATTTCTTAGACTAGAAGTGTATATGCTTCTTTGTAAGTATATGTTAATGTTATAAATTTTTATATTTAAATGTTTTAAAATCTTTTAATGAGTTTTTTCTGTTTACTTAGATTATTATATTTCATTGTCATATCATGAATTTAATTGGATGGTTTCCTTAGTCTTTATTGTAATATATGATTTTTATTTTTATACCTTTCAAACTTCACCTATAATTTATTATTTATTTAGTTATTCGGTAACAAATTTATGAATTTTTCTGTTCACTTAAAAAAATTCAAATCAAACTCTCATCTCCTCAAGTTTTGAAACAAAAGCCAACAGTTATTAACTTTTGAATTAGGTTGAAATTAGACTCTTCAGAGGCTTTTTTTTTTTATTTGGTCTAAAATTTGAAAGTTATTCGAGACTTTTGATTGTTGCAGGAACTTAACTAATTTAGATAGAAGAGTGACACTAAAAATTTTATTGATAGAGCAGTAAGAAGAAGAAAAAGAAGAAGACAAATTAAAAAATATTGTTTTAAAAAAAGTGATCCCAAGAATAACCAATTTCAAATTGTAAGAATTTCATTTACTTTTTTTTGATCTATAATCTTTAATTCTACATCTAAATTTAGGAATTTCATCTTCTTCAAACAAAAACTACTTAAAAAATTTTATAAATCATAAAACAATAAAAAATGATAAATAATATTAAATAAATATAACCACACAATGCGTAGGTTTTTCACCTAGTTACTGATATATTGATTATCACATAAATGATGAAATAGAAGATAATCATAATTATATTATTTGAGTAATGAGTATATTAGATTATAAAATTAATGGATTTTAGATTATAATTAAGCCTTTTAAATTAATCAACTTAATGTAAGAAAGCGTTTGAAACTATTTTATATAAAATGAAAATAACCCATACTCATTAAAAAAAAAATCAATATCAACCCTCACAATCATTTGGTATGCAGTGTTAGGAGGACAACAGATTTGATTGTAACAAGCAAGCAAATGGATGTGAGTTAGGTTGTAGGTGAAGAGGAAGACTTTTAATCAAATTGGAGATTTATGTAAAATCTGTTTTATGAAAGTGTTGTATGTTTCAAGATTTAAAGAGATTATGACAACAAATAATTTGGAAAACAGTTGTGTAGACCTTTAGGTGCACCCAAAATCATATGAATGTTAAGAAAATTGTGAAGCAGAAGTTTAGTTGGGGGTATAGTGATTATTATTATGGATCCAAGCTGAAGGTCAGGTCACCAACCAGGCTCTCACCTGGGTAAAATTTAGCCTACAACACTATGCCTCTTGGTTGTGCATCCATGGATTATATTATATAGGGTAACTTTACTGAGTATCTATCACAATTACTAATTGAAAAACTAGTTTAAAAAAAATCACTCAATTTTTTTTTTGTCTTTTAAAAAATCATAAAGATTAATAAAGAAGGGTTTTTAAAAGAAATAATAGTTTAATACCTGTTAGTAATTGTAAAACAATTTTCGTTTTACTGTTAGTAAATGGTTAAAAGGAATTGCAATATGCTCTGCTTAATGACTTTACAGATATTATATAAGAAATTGACAATTTGATCTTACTTTTTGTCTTTATAGAATCAGCAACTATAGAACATTGTTCATCAAGAAATAAACAAAAAAGAGCAATATTGAATGTCCTGACCAAGGTGGTAGGTGAAGGAGATGGGTCAAATTTTAGGTGGTCAGTTGGGGTGGCCATCAAGCTGCTTCCCATTGTCCTGTCCTGTCGTTATTAGAATAGAAAGAGTTGTTTAATCATCTTAATTTGACCATTATTATAACTCAAGGGACGGATCTTCAGTTAGCTGTTTCCAACTTTAACCAAGAACTAAAGGTCATAAATTGAAGCAAAAGCTATGCCACTTGCGTGGAGAATTTCTCAGTCCTCATTATTTTTATGTAATCACATGCCCGATCCAAAATATATCACGATCCGTATATCACCTCAAATCATTATTGTCTAAAGCTCAAGTCCTCACATTAATAGTTCAGAGGTTTGACTCTAATACTAGAGTTGAGGAACTTGATATCCAATCCAAAAAACTAACCCATTAGATGATGGATCAATCTCCTTTATAAATTCAAGACATTCCATTACAACTGATCAATATGGAATAACTTAACAATTATTGTGTATGTTTAATAGTTATCTAACAATCACACCCCTTCTGATCGGGCAAAATGAGGTTAAAAAATTTGACCAATTAGTCAAATACTAGACCTTCTGGCTTCAATAAACAGCCTGAACCGGAAGAATGTGAATTAATTTCAGTATAATTTAAAAAAAAAAAATAGAAGAACAAATGTGAGGAAGAGAAAGGAAAATTAGTCAAATAAATTCATCTATTTTTTAGTATTATATTTATAATTAGCTAGTATTTCTAAAATTTGGGGAGGAAAAAGCTCTTCTGAATATGAACTTAACTCTTTCGTACGATCTTGTTGACGTGACAAAATTGACATTTAACAAGAAAAGATATGATTGTGACAAGGAAGAATACAGAACCACGCCAGTTTACAAATCGTTCACATTCATCTACTATTAGATGTTCTTCGTTGCTATTATGAACACTCATCACATTACGAACATCCCAAAATCATTTATATTGTGATATTGAATTAATTCATGACTTGCAGCAGCCTGCAGTGGGCCAAATTACATGTAGCAATGTAACACCAAAATTATGTCCAGATATGTACTTCTGTAAAGTAATCTTCTCTACAAAATTAGAAATTTTGGCGCCAATCTCAACTTGATACAACTCAGGTGTATAGACAAAACAGTGTATACATTTGAACAATCCTTACTAAAGAAGAT
>JANLJB010028539.1:0-11204 GCA_026212285.1 Bursera cuneata | reverse complement strand
TCTCCCTGTGGATACGATACTTGGACTCATCGAGGACTATAATTAAGACTACCTACACTTGGATAACACTTTCTAAGTTGTACCACGCACATTCAGAGAGATTGTTATCAGAGTAGCGCAGCGAAATTCAAAGAGTTATAAGTTGAGATTGGATTGATGGGTGGTGTTATGATTAAATTGGTGTTGACTTTTGGGTCACTTTGGACTATTGTTTGAGACAGTGATGACATGGACTCCTAGAAGAATTTGAAAATTTGAATGGAAAGGTATCCAAGAGTGTTTTCTACATGTCAGGTTTAGTTGACGTGAGTTGTGATTGATGGAAATGAGACTCTGCAGACAGTGAGGGATTTAGAGCTAAGGCAGAGGGATGCTGAATGGCCAATATGGGCATAGCATCCAGATTCTGGAAGAAATGTGGAAAGCTTGTGTAATGGGTTTTTAGGACAATTAAGGAGGTTGCCTCCCAATCTGTTAGGATTGTGTATTATGAGAGTTTGAAAAGTTACGAATTAGGACTAGGTTAGAAATTTGTGGAGTGATTGGAATGTGGTGTGATACCAGGATTGAAATGGTATTGCTTTTAAAGTCACTTTGGGTTGTTGCCAGAAGAAGTGACGATATGGATTCTTGGAAGAATTTGAGGTTTTTATGGACCTGTATCTAAGAGTATTGTTGGTATACAGGTTATGAAAATGGACGATTGGCCATGGGATTAGATAAATGATAAGTGAGAGAATGTGGGATGAGATGGACAGGATACGGGCGTTACGAAACTCATGCATTATGGGATGGTTAAGACATGGGAGGTGTCTGAAAATGTGTCCATGAGAGATGGACATATGGGACACAGGCAATACGGTGTTCGTGCGTTATGGGATAGGTGAGGCTTGGGAGATGTGTTCGTGCCCATGAGTGATGGGACATAAGAGGCACGAATGGTACATGGAGGCACTTGCGTAATGTGATGGATGAGATATGGTCCACATGTGTGTGATCGTATGTTACGGAAATGAGTGAATAGTCAATCATAGGATTAGACTATATAAGTACGATAGAGTAGCTGGGTGGGAACCAGTATGACTACAGGTATATGGTAGTCTGGTCAGGAGTAAATGGATATGAGAGATACATGAGGTATCCAAATATTTATATATATATATATGCATGTGGGTGTAGTAGGAAGGTTGAGTTACAGACGATACATGAGTGGACGTATGTGATGACGTGGATGAAACACGAGTGAGATATGTGAGAGAAAGAGTATACCATATGTGTACGATCGCGATATGGGAGTAGAAATTGAAATACTCATGTGTGGAAATAGACATCTGCATGTGAGGTTTGACACGAGTACAGATCATGTGTATTGGACCCTGAATTGGCTAGACTGAGTGTATGAAAATCTGAGGGAGAGGTAAATGATTGGGTCAGGATTGGCCTGACTGGGTGCACGAGAGTCTATTTGGGTGCACAGTGTGATAGGGATTGTCATACTATTTGTGAGCTAGATCCCAGTAAGATCGGGATAGTCACACTATTCATGAGCAGGATCCCAGTGAAGTAGTCTTGACCTCATTTCGCCTTGTTAGATACAGGGTTTGAGGAAAACATGGGTGGGTTGGGAGATAATGTTAGACCTCATTTCGCCCTATCAGTTACACGATTTGAGAGAAACACCAAATTGATGAACTTGATAAGTATAAAGAGGCACAGAGTGGTTGTAAGGAGTATCCGACGTGAGTGCAGAACTCACGTGGATGTGTCGCATAGGTCGCGATGGTTATGATTAAAAGAAATATGCTATACAGATAAATTAAATGGATTGTACTTAAGAAAGATAGCAAGGTTGCACGGGATTCTGATTTCTATAGTATTGGATAGGGACTCAAGGATATGTTAAGAGCTTACATTATAGATTGTTCTTCTGGTAGTTGGGAAGATCATCTTTTGATGGTGGAGTTTGTGTATAATAACAGTAATCCGTCACGTATTGAAATGGCACCATATGAGGCACTCTATGGTAGGCCATATAGATCTCCGTTGTGTTGGACTGAAGTTGAGGAGACCGCTATATTAGGTCTAGAGATTGTTCAATAAACTACAGCAAAGGTGAAGTTGATATATCAACATATCCTATCAGCTCAAAGAAGATAGAAAAGTTATACTGATAAACGGAAAAGGCCTCTAGAGTTTGAGGTAGGTGATCATGTGTTCTTGAAGGTGTCCCCACGGAAATGATTAATGCGTTTTGGATAGAAAGGCAAGTTATCTCCACAGTATGTTAGACCATTTGAGATTTTGAGACATGTGGGAGAGGTGGCTTATGAATTAACCTTGCCACCACGATTGTCAGGAATCCACAATACCTTTCGTGTGTCGATGTTAAGGAAGTATGAACCTGACCCACAGCATGTATTGGACTGAAGCAGATTCGATCTTCATCCAGATGTCTCATATGAGGAAGCTCCTGTATAGATTTTGGACTCTAGAGAACAAGTCTTGAAAGGTAGGATTATTCCCCTAGTCAAGGATTCGTAGAGACACCATGACATTGAAGAAGCTACATGGGAGTTAGAGTCAGAAGTACGTAGGAAGTATCCAAATGTTTTAGATATGAGAGATTGACTTGTATTAAGAGTGTGAAATTTTGGGGACGAAATTTCTATTAGGAGGGTAGATTGTGTTAACCCAAAAATTTAAAACAGTGAAAAATTTTAATTTGGTACCCTGAAAATTTTTTCTGCACATATATTCATTATTTGTATGTGTTGTTATGGGCGAATTAATGTGTATGGAAGTGTATATACAAACTATTCTGGAAATGGGACTAAAATGATAGTAAAAGTAAGTATATAATATATATATATATATATATAGGTACAAGATTGGTGTATATGTGTATGAATGTATATGAGGTTGTATGTGTGGTAAGTTGGATGAAAACTAGGTGAAATTGATTAACTAGAATAGGCGAATCACGTCGCGACGTAGAAGGATTACGCCGCGGCGTAAAATGGAAGTGTGGGGCATGAATTAAGCGAACCATGCCGTGGCATTGAAGAATTACACCGCGGCACCGAAAGTCAGAGAGCTCGCGCTGCAACGTGAATGGAATCACGCTGCGGCCCGAGGCAAGGCAGAGGGTTCGCGTCACGACGCGAGTAATCACTCCGCGGCGCCGATGCAGGATTTCGCGAATTAACAATTTTAAAAATACTGAGCGTGTCCCAATCTCTTTTAATTTTATAAAACCCTAGCCTTCCCCTTTTCATTTTATGCGACAGACACACGGGAAAGGAGAAAGGAGAAAAGGAGAAAGGAGAAAGGAGAAGGAAGAAAGAGAAAGAAGAGAGAAAAGCCCCGAGCTTCCGCGTATCGCCAATCCGAGGAAGGGATTTCACTTCTACTAATCTCTATTGTATTTTAATCGGTTTATTTTATGGATTTAGGTTAGGGTTTGGTGAGATTTATGCTATTTTCACTTAGGATTGATGGAATGAGATTTGTACATGGGTTAAGTACATGATTTATAGAGATTTATCGCGTATTTGTCAAAGGAAGTAGAAATATGAAGCGTTTACACGTGTTGTAGTTTTGGGTCATGTGAATTCCGCGGGTTTTGATGTGAGATGAGATTTGGGTTATACGTATTGACGAATGTGTGAGGAGTTGGCTGTGTCCAACGCACCTATGAGTATTATAGGTTGGTTTTGAGGTAAATGCGTGAGATAGTATGTGGAATAGCGACTTGAGGCCAACGTACGGTTGTTTTGTGTTAAGGTTATCGTGTTGGATAATCTTGGTGTGTGTTGTGGGACCTAAGGGAAAGCACTTATGACTCTAACAGTGCTAGGCCTTAGCTGTGTCCGTGCGTGTTCTGGGACCTAAGGGGAAGCACTTATGACTCTAACAGTGCTAGGCCTTAGCTGTGTCCATGCGTGTTGAGGGACCTAAGGGGAAGCACTTGTGATTCTAACAGTGCTAGGCCTTAGCGGTGTCCGTGTGTATTGAGAGACCTAAGGGGAAACACTCGTGATGCTAGCTTACAGTGTTAGGCCTTAGTTGTGTCTATGCGTATTCTATTTTGTGAGAGTCGGAGATTATGAAATTTGGTGGTGATTGTGGGTATGTTTAAATTAAAATGCGATAGTTTTGTGTATGTTGTAAGATTCCTACTGGGCTATGTTTGCTCACCTCTTTCCTTCCATAGGTACCAGAGGTCAATCATTGGACGGGGATGTTTTGGAACTCACTTAGAGTCCTTCGAGGGATTAGAGAAGTACCTTCACATGCATCTATGTATTCTAATTTATTTGTAAAAGAGATTTTAAACGTTATGTAAACTTATGTATTTTAAAATTTATGTATTAAATATATTTACATGATTTTCAGTTTATTTCATCGCATTTACATAGTTGGCCTCCGGGATTCCTGTATAAGGGATTCCGGGTCGCCACATGCTTCATGTTGTATCCGAGGTCACTTAGAATCTGTTGGTTTAGTGACACTCGATATTGGAGTTGGGATTACTTTAACGAGACAACGTAAGTGAGACGAATTTTTGATATTTTTTTCATATACAAGTAGAGTCACCGCAGCATTTCTGCCATTTGTAATTAATTAGTAGACGTGCTTGCTGCTGCAGCGATGAAAACATTGAAGTGGCCAAACTAGAGGCTGTATGTTGGTTCGATGTGAGAGAAGAACTGAAAACGTCGGAGCTCCCTCCAGGGGTTGAGTATAAAATGGTATGTGTGGTGAAGTTAACGAGTGGGGCGTCTGGGCGGGAACACCCAGTGGTGCTGAGACTATCACTTAAACTGCAAGAACGTCAAGTTAGCCTTTTTAACAAGGCCAGAGGTGAATGGCTGGAGCTCAACCTTGGGAATTTCTTAGCAAAGAATAATGGAGGAACAAGAAATGTGAGCTTTGCTCTTCTTCAGCTTGGAGGTCAATGGAAAAGTGGACTTATAATTAAAGGTGTCATTCTTAGGCCATTAAACTCATGAACTGAAACAGTTTAACTTGTATCCGCTTTACTTTTCTATATATTCTCTCATACTATTTTCAGTGTGATGTATAATTATCCCGGCCCCCTCTCCCATCTCTCTACTGTATTCTACGAGTTTATTTCGTGATAGAAAGCGTTTTAATTAGACATGCTTATATGCTCCACTAAGAGCAGAAAATGCAACTGAAATCTCAACGTTTCTCCAATCGTTCAAGTAATTTTTCCAAGTTATAAAAAAAACACATGATCACCGGGCACCAACCAGATGAAGACCCATCTGCATTATAAAAGTCACGCATAGTTTAGGTAACTAAGAATAGTAAAAAGGCAGTATTTACTATTTAAAATGAAATAATATAATTACTTTTGACTTTGTTAACTAATAAATAATAAATATTAGTTTGCCAAATATATCAAAAGAGTATGTAGTGTTTGTTACACCAGTGATATGTCTAAATAAACAGACCTTTGCCCCAGTAGAGTGAAATCTCAAGTTTCTAGCCTATATACTCATAACTATATAAGATATCGAGAACGTAAAATTCAACCGTGACGGAGCTGTAATTATGACAAAATAAATCTATTAAAATATTATTAGAATATTGTACTAATTTTTAATTTATTTAGACTTTCATATGTAAAAAAATTACAATTTTATAATAAGACAAATATATATATATATATATATATATATATATTAAAATATTATTTTTTTAATTTATTTAGACTTTTATATATAAAAAAAATATTGTTTCTATTTTTTAACTTACTTTTACTTTCATATGTAACAAAATATCATTACTCTCAATCGGAAGTGTCAAAGTGGGGGCTTGGTATTGCTGAAAAAAATAGGTGGGATGACGGTATTACTTAAATCATAACTAGGGATATATAATTTTTCCTAACAACTAATCAACTAAATCATAAATCACAACCACGTAATATAAAATAATTATGTAGTCCAAAAATATAATGATAATAACAATTAATTCTAAATGAGTCTTTAATGGATCTAGGTAAAAGTTTGGGTCTAGGTCTACTTAAATCCAAACCTGACCCAAACCCATTATGATTATAGATTTTTTAGATATTTTGTTTAATAAAAAATTGGGATATTCAATGAAGATCTTGATAAGATTACATTTTTGTCAAGTAATAATTTGTTTCTTAGTTAAATAATTTTTTATTTTTTTAGGTTCTTTGACTACTAGAAAAGTGTCGAAGATATGGTGGATTTCCACCACTTGTCACCAGAATACGATGGACTTCCACCACTTGTCACGATTACATGTATTAATTTCTTTGGTGGCGAAACATCATTGGTTCAATCGGTTGTCCATTTCTTATTTGGTATTAAAGAGGCAATTCCCATTGGCTGCATGTTAGTCAAGTTACAATTGGAATGTGTGGATGGCATTTAGGCGTTGAATGCATCTATAAATAGCCCCAGTGTATGTTTGCGAATGGGACGAAAGATATTTCAATATATCATTTCTCTTCGTCTCTATTTCTCCTTTTCTCTTGTGCTACTTCTCATCATTTTATTCTCATTGCTAGTCTCACTCTTCGGCCCCACCAATCTTTACTTTTATAGCAATTCCTTATGCATTAGCCAAATCACTTCATATTCATCCCACTTCACACGGTGTAATATATATTTATTTTATAACAAAAAGGCCTTTGATTGTAGGCTTGAAATATGAAGTAAAAAAAGTTATTTCTCCCCAACCCCAGTGGGTTACCCGCAGAGTAAAGGCCTTAACACAAAAGGTGGTGGGGGAGAGATCCTATTCCATTCAAAGAATCGTGTTCCTTCTCATCATTTCTCCTTTTTATTTGCAAAACATGTTCTAATAACTTTACCATAAACATCTTTCAAAGAAATTTCAAATACATCAACCGATTCGACCATTTGAAAAAGAAAAACTGAGGTCACCGAGCAGAACCCTTTCATGAATCCCATCAATGTTCCACCAAAACTTGGGTCAATCCCAAAAGTGGACGGTAGTAGTTGCTTGGTGTTTTATTTCTGGCTACATAGTGAGCTCGGCCTTATCCATCCACGCGTATTTGAGAAATAAATGAATGATTACTATGAAAGTGGTTTCAAATATTTCCAACACTCAACTTAAAAATTGGGATATGGACCAAATATCCCTTTCATCAATCCCATCAATGTTCCGCCAAGACTTGGGTCGTTCCCAAAATGGAGGGTCCTAGTTGCTTGGTCTTTCATTTATCTCGTCCTTTTCCATCCACGCGTATTTGAGAAATAAATGAATGATTTCGTAATTAAAATTCATATTTTCCAATGATTTACAAATATTTCCAAGACGCAACTTAAGTTAATAGTTTTGTTTTCATTTGAGACTTTGAGTTTACTAAGGAATTTCAGGCGGTGTCTTAAATTTAAAAGATGCTAGCATACGATGACAACAAAGCTATGATATTTTAGTAATTAAAATTCATATTTTCATTGTAATATTGTTGAATTAAAGACTTTTATACTATAAAGAAGACTTATTATTTGTATCTTTCTAAAAAAGATCAACCAAATTTATTTTCCTAACAAAATTAGTGTGTTAATCTTTCTTTTTTATCTTTCACGCTATCAACGATAGAATCTACTACAAGTGAAAATGGATCAGTCATATCAATATTTAGGATTGATTAATTTGTTTTGATAATTTTTTTCCTTTATGTTGTTAGGGTATTATCGATATTTTATTAACTGAAATATAGAATAATATAAAATCTTTAAAAATTTAAAAAAATAAAAAAGATATATTTCTTATACTAAATAATTTTTGTAAATTTAAACAATTTACTAAATAATTTCACTTACTAAAATTATTTGGTTTTTAGTAAATTATTTACTAAAATTTACTTAATTAATTTATTAAAATTATTTAATAAATGAAATATATTTTAATTACTAAATAATATTTATAAATTTAAATAATTTAATAAATTAAGCAAATAAATTATTTACTAAGAACTAAATAATTTTAGTAATTTTAAATAATAAAAATATATTTCATTTACTAATTATTTTTAGAAAATACGATTTTGATTATTCGACGTGCTTTTGTTGGTCTGCTCCTGATGACTAGCGAGGAACCCTAGTTAGCCAATAAGAAAAACGATGATTAAATGACTTGATCTGTTAACTCAGTCGCTTATGAACTTATCAATTTGTTAATCGATTATAAATTAAAAAAATTGAATCTAATTTAATTTGAAAACACCTTGAGATTAAAAAAAATATTTATTTACTTATATTTTAAAGTATAAGTTAGCAACACTTATTTATAATTATTTTATTTATTTAATAAAAATTAATCACTGATTTGATAACTAGCTTTTATATCAAGTGTTGACAAAAACCGTTATAAGACGGGGTATTTACTTGTTTAATTTATTAAAATTATTCAATAAATTATTTAAATTTATAACATTATTTGATTAATAAAATATATTTAATAATTAAATTATATTTTATTTATTAAATAATTTTACTAAATAAAACAAATAAATTTTAATCAATAATTTTAGTAAAAAAATTATTTATTTAATTATTTAGTAAATTATTTAATATATAAAATATATCTTCATTATTTTTTTGTAAATTTTTTAATTTTTAAAGATTTTATGTTATTTTATATTTTAATAAATAAAATATCGATAATACTCTAATAATATTAATTATTTTTAAAGAATTATAAAAAATCAAAACTTTTATATTACTTTATAATTAATAAAAGTTATTATATATTTATCTTGAATTTTTACTTTTAATGTGGTGTTTAGCTTTGGTAGGGGTTGAGAGCAATGCCACCTTTTGCGAATACAAAATTACAGTTAGGCTTACGTCATCATCCTAACATATATAAGAAATCCAAAATTTACAGGTCATCTCTATAACCCCCGTTGCCTTTCTACACACTTCCACCAAATATCTCATTAAAATATTAAATTATTTGTTTGTTTTGTCACATATGGGAGGCTTATATGTACATTATTATTATATCCAGAGCCAAATAAAGAGACGTCGAGAGAAGAGAAAGAAAAAGAAAGAAAGAGAGAGAGAGACAGAGCCAAGAGAGAAAAGAAGGAAAAGGAAAGGAAAGAAAGGAAAACAAAAAGGAAAGAAAGAAAAAAGAGAAGGAAAAATAGAGAAAAGGAGGAGAAAAAGGAGGAAATAGAAAAGGAAAATGGATCAGTTGTTTTACAGTTTAATGTTATATTTGGTAAATTCTAGAATTTTTTTTTATGATACTTAAGTTGTCTTGAATTTGATATTTAATTTAAATCCATTGTTATAGGTGAAGATTGGTTAGAGAAATATTTTAAAGGATTAAGAAGTTTGTCAAACTTAAGTATCATATTTTGTGAATGATATTTTTTAAATTATTGACTTATCTTTATGAAATTTATATATAATTTATTATGAGTGAATAAAATTTTATTGATTAAATACTTGTTGCAAAATGTTTATTTTATTTATTATGATTTTTTATTGAATATGAATGATTTTTATTGTATCACAATTGTGTCTATATAAGCTTTGAATAGATTTTAGATAAATAACTTTTAAAATTGTCTCCATAAATTATGAGACTTTGATGTGATTTTATGATATGAATTTATGATATTATTAAATACAAAATTAATAGTATACTAAATGAGAAAATGAAAGTGGTTTTCAAACTACCGTACTTGTACCCTTCCCTAAATATGAGTTTTTTCAAGCTCTATTGATGTGATAATTAAGTTTCTATCTAATATGACAATTTTTCCCCTCCCCTAGAGATAGGACTCCAATATGACAATTTTTCCTCTCCCCTAGAGATGAGACTTTCTTTTGCTCTACTGTTGTAATGAACTTTCCACCTAATATGACAGTTTCCCCCTCCCTTAGTACAATATATATATATATAGCTTTCCTCATGCATAGGATAGATTTATAGTCTTGATCTACTCGCACGATGTTAAATTTTGTCAAGTATGACAGATTATCATTTTATTTTCCTGTCACAACCTGGAATCCCATGTACAGGAACCCCGAGGATGACTATGCAAATAAGTAAAATAAAATCAAATAAAATCAAAACATTTACATTTAAAAACAAGTTACAAAATTTTTCTTTTTAAAATAGATAAGTAAACACCGACACACTCACACTGTCTACCCAGACGTATCCATGACTATCCGAGATCCTCTATATGAGTTCTGGATTACCGACGCTTGACTCCTGACCTTGAGTACCTGTGGAGAAAGGGGTGAGCAATACAGCCTAGTAGGAATTTCTAACACTATATAATTCTTTAATATTTTAACACAATGCATGCACCACACAAATCTCACACAATATATCAATTCATACTCAACCTTACGTACACACTAATTTCACTATCATAAGATTCCTCGATCTCAATCGTAACTATCGCCATACGTGCGACACATCCATGTGAGTTCCGTACTCATGTCAGATACTCCACATAGTCGTTCTGTATCTCATTATGCTCACCTACTAACCAATTCGTGTACCAATAGATTGCCATCTATCAGCTAGTTAGTCCTCATATCACTCAGATCCCTGTGCACAAGCAAGGCTATCCAGTGTAATACGGATCCCTGCGCATCAGGCAAGGCGATCCATAACTGACCAGTTCCTATATACAAGGCTAGGCGACCCATGTCTAGTGGTCCCTGCACACAAGGTTAGGCGACCTATGACTGCTGGTCCTTGCACACAAGGCTAGGGGACTCATATCACTATTAGATCCCTGTGCACCAGGCTAGGGGATCAAATATTGATCTCAAGCCCCCTCTGATTCCCGTACACTCAGATAGGACAATCGGGTCCATCTACGTGATCCATACTCACGTATCTCACTTGTTTCATAAGTCACAGTTACGCGTGTGTCGCCTACGTAACGTCCATTTCATGCCATACTGTCTCTCGTGTAATGCCTGTACTCTAATCGTACCCTCACTTACCATCTCATGTGGTATTCATAACTCATAATCAATACCGGGTCCATTCTGTAGTCACGATCTTACACGTTTCGCTCGGTTATTCAACCAACCGTGTATTTTCGTAAATCTATACACCTGATTAGCACTTAAAAGTGTATGTTTATTAAGAGTTTAAATCATTGTTTTTACACTTTAAGTGCTATTAAT
>JANLJB010028538.1:0-11201 GCA_026212285.1 Bursera cuneata | reverse complement strand
AATAGAACAGTAATAGGGTTGAGGGCAATGCTACCTACATTTTTACAAAGGCATAGAGATCACCATCTGGTCAAAAAATGTCGTTCAGGTAAGCATTAATCTTAAATAGCTCTTCTACAACACTTTGCAGTACAGTATTTCTTTTTAAATATTTCATCCTAATGTAAATTTATTTATTTAAAAAAAATGTTCATAGAAAAAAGATGAGCGAAAGTTACCCATGCCAATACTCAAGTACGGCCTTGATGTGCTCACTAGGAGCAATCCCGGCCACTTTGTGTGCCTCCTGAATGGAGAAGGATTCGGGGCAGTGGAAGTTAGGCTAGGATATCAAGCCTCTTACTGTAGCATTTACGGTTTATATGTTAATTTTAATTCTAATTAAAATACTTCTTATACTAAAAGCTCTTATGATTTTTTCACTAATTGTTGGAATTGTGGCTCATTTTCTGATTCAACTTGACTTCTACAAAATGTAGAAAAAATAAAAAATAGAAAAATAGAGTTATACAATAAATAGAAATCCTAATTCTATGAAGATTAAAATATCTCTACATTAACCTACAAATATAAGGATTAAGAATTAGTTTTAGTAATGAGAGAGTGACTAGACGCAATGGATAAACACCCTTATAGGGAAACGGAGAAGAGACATGAAAAAAATATAGAAACAACACTGGGACTGAGCAAGTGAAACTTAGGTTTGGTATGTAATCTCTTATATTCTTTTATATTTATGATCTAGTGAATTTATCTTCTCATTCGTGGATGTAAGGAATTGATGTTGAACCACATTAAATATTGTGTCTCTTTGTATGATGTGATTTATTTTTCACTTATCACCAATCTTAATGTTCAATATTTTTTCGTATAATTTCTTACAGTGGTATCAAATTGATATCAAACCACGTTAAATATTGTATTTCTTTGTGTGATGTAATTTATTTTTTACTTATTACGAATCTTAATGTTCAATATGTTTCCACATAAATTCGTACAGTGGTATTAATAGACTATATCATTCTAGTCTAGCCTTTTCTTCTTAAAATCTTTCATGGTATCATAGCCAAATTGTCTTATGCCCGATCCATTTATTATGTCGCCTTCCATTGTTATCTTCATTTTCCCAAACAATCTTTTAGAATTTGTTTCAATGAGGCTTGAGAGGCCTAATTCTTATTTAAATTGGTCATCTTAAGTTAAAGATGCTCTCAGTATTCATGATCTTTTGGGCTACATGGATGGTACAGAACCATGTCCAGATGAACTCCTACCTACTGTTAAAGGTAGAACAACTCATGAACCAAATCCGGATTTCACTTTATGGGATTGTAAAAATTGGTTTGTATTGGTTTGGATAAATCTACTATATCTAGGAAGGTGTTATCTATGGTCTATGGTTTGAAGAGTGTTTGACTAGAATGGGTTACTTTAGCACAACATATTGCATCTCATTCCACCTTCAATGTCAACCAATTAAAGCACTAATTCCAAAGTTTGCAATAAGGAATGAAGAGCTATTTAGATTTCATTGAACAAGCAAAAGCCCTTGCTGATCAATTGGTGGCAATGGGGAAGCCTGTGGATGAAGAAGATTTAAATTCTCATATCCTTGGAGGACTCAAAAACCTACACTTCATTAATCTCTAATTGCTAATTTGCTCAGTGTGAGAAATCTTTAACCTTATTTGAATTCCAATCTGAACTATTTGCCTTTGAAGCACTCTTCAAAATACAAACTAATCATAATAGTTTTTCCAAGCTTGCTAATCAACTTGGAGGGGGTGGAAAGAAATATTAGAAGAACAATAACAAAAATTCGCAACAACAACTTTCTACTCCAACCTTTCTGATTCTAAAATTTGCTCAAAGCAATAGCACTGATAATTTTTTCTATACCAATAGTGGGCTTATACCTGCCTAGGCCAATGATCCAGGTTTTGATCTTTATGCTTGTCAAATACGCGGTAAAAAGAATCATATGGCTCTTAACTATTACCATTGGTATGATTGTAACTACCAAGATCGACACTCGCCTCAACAATTAGTAGCTATGGTGGTAAATTGATAGTGGTGCAAACCAGCGTGTAAATGTTGACATTGCTAATCTTCATTTGGTTGTACCTTACAAAGCAGATGACAATGTAGTTATGGGTAATGCTAATGGTTTACATATTAATCATTTTGGTAGACTTATATTACATGCATCCAAATCCACTCTTCACATGAAACATGTTTTTCATTCCCTATAAGCCGCAATAACTCTTTTGTTTATTATTCGTTTTTGTAAAGACAATTGATTACTACTTTATTCTTACTGGCGTTAATTTCTTTGTGAATGACAACCTAATGGGATGCACGGTTCTAATTGGTAGGAGTGAAGGCAGACTCTACCCTATTCAAGTTGATCGAAAGTCCATAAATCATTTTCATTCAATTATTGCTCTTGTGGGCGTCCAAACTACCCTTGATGTTTGGCATGCAAGATTGGGTCACCCCTCCTCGCATATCACCAAAAATGTAGTCAAGTCTTTTGATTTACTTGTTTCAAGTTCCTTCACTTTGAATTCTATTTGTTCGTCTTGTTTAATAGGAAAAGCCAAGCAATTACCAATTAGTGATTCCTCACATGCGATATTGTCTCCTTTAGATCTTATTCATTTAAATGTTTTGGTTTCACCCGTTGTATCTTCTAAAGATCAGTGATACTATGTTCTCTTGACAGATGACTACTCTCATTTTCGATGGGCATATCCTATTCGTAATAAATCTGATGTTTTCTCTTGTTTTCTACACTTCAAATCCTTGGTTGAAAATAGTTTCTCTACCATAATTAAAGAAATTCAATGTTATGGTGGTGGTGAGTATCTTTCTCACAAATTTCAAATTTTTTATGTCACTATGGGATTAATCAACGTCTCTCATGCACTTTCAACAAAATGGCTTAGGTGAGAGGAAACAAACACAAATTATTGAAGTTAGACTCTTATTATTGGCTCAAAAACCTTTGCCAACAAATTTTTGAGTTGAAGCATTTATGACTGCCATTCATCTTATCAATCCCACTCTTACTCATGTTCTAGATCATATATCTTCATACTTTAAATTGTTTGTTCAGCACCAGGTTAGTCTTTTTTTTTTTAAGAACCTTTGGTTCTGCTCATCATGGATAGTGCTACTAGATCCAGTGTCTGAAAAGATTTATATCTCTCGAAATGTTACTTTTGATTAACTAAATTTTTCAGCTCGTGTATGATCATCCTCCACCTTTCTTGTTACCACGAGTGATTCTATGATAGGTATGTCCTTTGATCTCACTCATTTTTATTCACAATTTATGTTAGAACATGTTCTTACTATTTCACTTGAAAATTCCACCAAGTCTCCCTCACTAGCCACAGTATCCTTTTGTCCTATTCAATGACCTCAAAATCCATTACGTTAGCCACCTCAAAATCCATTATGTGAGCCACCTCAAAGTTCCATACGTGAGTCACCTCCAACTACTCTAATTCAGCCATTTCCAAGTCTAAAGCTGTCACCTCATTTTCCACTACCTAATCCATCTTCATCTAATGCTATTATACCTTTACCTCTTGCTATAAATGTTATTTCCTCACATCATATGTTAACACATTCACACATTGGTCTTTTCTGTCTGAACAATTTCCAGATTTTTAGCTTTTCTATGCTTCTAACCATTCAATATGTGTGTTTACTAAGTGCTTACTTGTGTAGAACCAAGCAATTTCTCTCAAGCTATTTTGTTGTAGGAATGGAAGCAAGTTATGCAAGTGAAATTTGTTGCACTTAAGGCCATGACACATGGGACCTGGTACCTCGACCTCCTAATTAGAATATTATTCGCACCAAATAGGGCTATAAAGTTAAACAAAAAATAGATGATAGTATAGACTGTGATAAGGCTAGGCTAGTTGCGTGGGGTTTTAAGCACATGGATAATGTCAATTTTACCGAGACATTAGTCTTGTGATCAAACCTGCTACTGTGTAAGTTATGCTAACAATTTCTATGTTCTTTAATTGGCTTATGTTGCAGTTTGACGTTTCCAATGCTTTTTTGCATGAAACAATTGAAGAAGAGGTGTTTATTGAGCAACCCCATGGTTTCATTGAATTTATATATCCTGAGCATGTTTGTCATCTTAAAAGTGCCCTCCGTGGCCTTAAACAAGTGTTACGGGCATAGTTCCTTCAACTTTCCAATAGTTTACTTGATTTTGGATTTATAGGATCTTCTATTGATATTTCACTGTTTACCTTTCACCGTGGGAAATTTCATATGTTTGTTCTCATCTATGTGTATGATTTTCTTATAAGAAGGTCCTATCCTTACTTTCTCCAAACTCTTACTATCCAACAAAAGAAGGAATTTGCCTTAAAGGCTCTTGGTGATCTAGGGTATTTTCTGGGAATCAAAGCATCTCGTGATTCACATAGGTTACATCTTTAGTAGAGCAAATATATTCTCAATGTTCTTTACTGTGCACAAATGGTAGGTGCAAAATCGTATTTGACACCTTATTTCAGGTAGAAAAAATCTCTGGTGTGATTGATGCATCTGTTCAAGATGCCACAGCTTATAGATAGATTGTTGAGGCTCTTCAGTATTATTCCTTAACTCATCCAGAAATTGCATAATCTGTCAATCAGCTATGCCAACATCTCTATTCACCTACTATTATCCACTTGAATTAGCAAAGCTTGTTTTACGCTATCTTAAAGGTACAATTGATCATGGTTTGTATTTCACAAAAAGTTCAGTTAGCCTTCATGCCTAGTACGACTTATACTAGGCAAGGCATCCTATTTGTTGATTATCTACTATTAGGTATGGAATTTTCCTAGGTCCTTGTATGGTCTCTTGTTGTGCAATTAAAAAAAAAATTGTTGTCTCTCAGTCTAGCACAGAGGTTGAATATCGAGCATTAGCTATGATTATTGTTGAATTGTATTGAATTCAGATGTTGCTTAAAAATCTACATATACCTCTTCTTTTTCCTCCTATAGTTTGGTGTGATAATCAAAGTGCAATTGCACTTGCTTCCAATCTTGTTTATTAAGCTAGCACCAAAAAAATCAAGGTCTACTTCTATTATGCACCAAAGCATACAAACTCAAGCAAACACAACAGTAATTATAGGACCAGTAGGGAAAATCCTTAAAACAATGCTAAAACCAGTAAAGAACAAAATGAAGCAAGAGAGACATGAGAGTTTATAATAGTTCAAACAAAATCAGTCTTATATCTAGTTACTGATATCAGCTATTCACTATAAAGAATCAATTAGTTACAAGGGAGAATTAATATAAGATTATAGAGATGTAAAACCTATTATCTCTTCTCTTTCTTATACTCTTACCTCTTTATAACAACTCTCTCGCTTTTTCTATAGACAAGCCTTAGCCCTTTTCCCTGACTTTTCTCTTGGTTCTTTTCCATCTCTCTACCTCTCCATGCCTCCTTATTCTCTCAAGAAATGAACATGACCTTTTATAGGTAAGAATTAGGACAGGCAAAATATAACAATTTTTTCAAGTGTCGCATCTATTGCCATTCGGTTCCACAGTGTGGAATCACATAGCGTCTTGACACCAACTCTCTAGAATATTGGTGCACGATATGAAATCTTTGAATGTTCTAGTAGCAACTCTCTAGAATCCCTATGTTTCGATGTGGAATCCTTAGACACCCTAGCACCAACTCTCTGAAATCCCTACGCCTTGGTGTGTAATCACTTCGTGCCTCAATACCACCCTCTGGCAATTTGGCATCTCGGCATAGCAGAATGAAAGAGATGATCCAAAATTCCAAGTTGATTTACACCACAAATTCTCCACCTTAAATCAAATTTGAGATATCATTCTTCATACATGACTTTCAGCTCCACCTCAATTCTAATAATCAAGGGTCAACCCTCACTTGACTTAAAAATGAGGTAGTTTTTTAGTATAGACTTATCAAACCTTAAGTACCATTGTCATGGAGATTAGAGGTGAGTAAAATTACCTGACCTGAATTGACTTGTTTGGTTTGACCTAAATAATCGAGTTTTGATCGAGTTTAGTAATGGGCTAACCCGATATCAGGTTAATAAATTTCAACTGTTGGTTTCAGGTCGGTTGTCGAGTTTCATAATAAAAAACTTGAAACCCAATCTGATAATTCTCAGAACATATTGCATATCATTAGATTCAAACCTTGCCCCCGTACTCCTTTTTTACAATATTACTACTTGACCACACCTTCTTTTATCTAAATTGTGTAAACTTTTTTATTTGTTGTATAATATGTATTTAACACATCAAATTTTGAAAATATTAAAGTCCACAGAATTCGAACTCAAACCCTTATAACCACTTTTTTGGTCTATTACTGCCAGGCTATATCTAATTTTGTATGTAATATGTAAACTTTTTTATTTAACCATAATATAAATTTAACGCACAAAATACAACATAACTGACAAGATTCGAACCTGGATCCTTATAACGCAATTTTTATGCCATTAATACTAGACTACATCTCATTTCATATAAAATATGGAAATATTTTATTTATTAATTTCCAATCCCACTAACCCGATTACCGATTCGAACCTAACCCATCGGATCCATTCCCTATAAAACCATTTTATCGAGTCATTTTTTGTCAACCTATTGGGTTCAGGTAGGTAGTCGATTTAGAAATCTGACCCAACTTGACCTGTCAAGTGCCCACCCCTAATGTACATTGATTGAAGTCATACAGGGATTTCTTCCACAAATCCATTTGCCACCAACGTAGCCTTACACCTAGGCTTCTCACCTCCAATAGAACTTTCTTTTCTTTTAAAAGTCCACTTTCAGCCTATTACCTTATGTTAAGTGAAATTATCAAAAAATTTCTAGATTTGAATATTTACCAAGGAATTCATCTCTTCCTTCATTTCTTGTTCCAGTAATTCCCTTTTCCATTTTGGTCCTTCTTACAAGGTATTCCTCTAACATTTAAACCTTTTCCCATGTGTTCGCTTTGTTCACTCCTTCCTTGAAGATCTTTAGAATTCAATGTAACAATCACATCATCTAACAACAATGACTCCCTACCATGCTTCAAAATATCCACAATAGTCTCATATGATTTCGAACGTGAATGTAGCAACACAAGTACTTTATCTTCATCCTCAAATTCAATGTGTATATTTTTCAAATCTAAGCACAATCTATTGAACTCACCAATATGCTTTTGTAAATTCTTTCCCTCTATCATCTTATAAGAAATTTGGTTTCATAGATAAACAATTGGACAAAGTTTTAGTCATATACAAACTTTCAGTTTCAGCCATACCTCTGTTGTAGTTTTAGATTTTGAAACCTCACCCCTCAGTACCTTGTCACTAAAACAGAGAATTAAAGTGTTGTATGTCCTCTTCAATATGTCTTTCTTCTTTTCCACATTGTAGCTTTTAGGTATTTTGCTTTCTCCTTCCAAAGCTTTATCTAGCCCCATATTTCCAAGCAATGCAAACATCTTCATCTTCCAGATGACAAAGTCATTGGTTCCATCAAACTTCTCAATCTTGTAGTTTTACTTGACAAAGCCCTTCCGATGTCTTGATAACCACCTTCAGAAATTACTATTTTCTAGCAACAAAGAACTCTTGAGAACCAACCAATAACCTTGGCTCTGATATCATTTGTTCCACGTGGAAGCATACAAACTCAAGCAAACACAAACAGTAACAACAAGGAAAATTCCTAAAACGATGTTGAAATAAGTAAAGAACAAAAGGAACCAAGAGTGACACGAGAGTTTATGCTTATTCAAAAAAAATCGATCCTACATCCAGTTGCTGATACCAACCATTCATTATAAAGAATCATTGAGTTACAATGAAGAATTAATACAAGATTACACATACATAAAACCTATGATCCCTTCTCTTTCTTCTACCCTTCCCTATCTAGAACAACTCTCTTTCTCTCTCTCCACAAACAAGCCTCAGCCTTTTTTCCTAGCTTTCTTCTTGGCTCTTTTTTGTTTCTCTACCTCTCTATGCCTCCTAACTCTCTCAAGAAATGAATGTGGCATTTTATAGGCAAGAATTAGGGCAGGTAAAATATAACAATTTTGTTAGTTGTCATGCTAGCGCCCCAATGCCTGATTTTGTGCACCCCAGCGCTATTCGGTGCCCTGGTACTAACTCTTTGGAACATCGATGCCCTAGCATGGAATCACATGGCTCCTTAACGCTAACTCTCTAGAATCCCTGCAGCCTAGCATGTAATCATTTTGGGCCCCTGTGCCAATCCTCTGGCAATTTAGCTCCTCAACATAGAAACACTCCGCGCCCCCATGTGAAACAAATAATCTAGAATTCTAAGTTGATTTACAACACAATGTCCTTTTTATTCGTGAAAAGATGATTAATAAAGATGTCAAAATTCAATATATCTCTACGTACCTTGGATCAAGTTTTCGATATTTTTACCAAAGGCTTAATATCTTCTCGGTTTAATTCTTGAAAATAAACTTTTGGTTCTTGACCTTCTCATTCATTTGCTAGAGATTTTAAGCAATCGATATCATATAAACCTATTACAAGTCATATTCCAGAACACAATGAGTTGGTTTCTATCGAATAATCATGTATAGATGCCAGTGATACTTTACCATGTATAACTTGATTTTCTCTGTACTCTTTATGTATTTTAGGAAAGCTTTTCAATAGAATATTTTATATGTTCTGTGCCTATATAATAGATAACATACAATAGGTTATATCATTCTGGTAGGGCATTTTCTTCTCAAAATCTTTCAAGCACCAAATATTATCTCTGATCTAGAAGCCCTTTTGCAAATTTTGGCTACAAAAAGTATATACAAAAGGGTACAGGTTTTTCTCGGCAAATTTGTTGGTCCTCTATTTTACTTCATCTCTCTTAATTACTTAAGCTTTCTCTAACTTTCACTTTTTCTAGCTCTCTCTAAATTCGCTTTTACTCACTTTATATCAACTTAAACACATATAATTGAATATTCTTTAGAACACTTTTGTGCATATAATGATATTATTTATTGAATTTTGACAATAGCAATCAAATTAATTAGTTTAATCTATTCCCAAAAAAAAAACAAAGATATTTATGCTATTTTTATACACATAATTATCTACTATATATTATTTCTTATATTTTACTTTCTCTTAATTAATATTTATTTTATGATTATTAAAAGAAAGATATATTAAACAAAAAAATCAAATAAAAAATTATTGATTGGATATGCGTAGAACATGTGGTGCGGATTTATCTACCATCAACATCTTGCTATGAACAAGATCAAGAATGACAATTACAACTAATAATCAAATTTAAAAAATATATATTGATTTTCGGAGAAATTATAAAAACTCCCTAATTAAATTTCAAAAAAACACTTAACCTCACACTTTTATTAAATTAACACTTACTACTCAAAAATTCTTAAAAAACTAACACTTATCCCCAAATATTTGGGGGATAAGTGTTAATGTAAAAAAAATTAGTATTAAATTTTTTAAGGATAAATATTAATTTAATAAAAATATGAGATTAAATATTTTCTTAAAATCTAATTGGGATCAAAGAAAATTTCCCATTGGTTTTTCTATCCGCATCTGCACCAAACATGAGGTGAAAGAACACCAGCGTTTTGATTTGAGTGGGCTGAAAAGGTCATCTTCTTATATGTGGCCAGGAGGCTTGGTCCCAAATTCGAAAACTTTTTTAAAGTTCTATAATGATTTTTTCAAAATTTGACTTAAGTCTTAATTTTTCTATAGTGACCAATGTAAATAGGGCCGAATCTCTATAGTGACCAAGTGTCGCGCTGGCCCTTGTATGTTAAGTCACTATCTAATGCCCCCCTGTTTAAAATATTATCACCTTGGTCTCCCAAAAACTTTCGAGTCTGGATCCGCCCCTGCCACTAAATTTCTGTTTTTATAATTTGACCCATCTAGACTTTGGACTCTTGATCCGCCACTGCATAGATCTCGTGATTCTCGTCAAAGGTAGAGCCAGCGATGGCTCCGACTTGAGAAATGCTTGCCTCGTTCAAATACGAACCGGTTTTCTTAAACAGACGCGGCTTGTGCCCCCTAAATGTTCATAATTTTACAAAAATAAGTTTAAATGTTTAAAATTTATAATTTTTTATGAATATAATTTTTATGAGAGGAAACCTGATTTTCTTTGATCTATTAAATATTAAATAACTAAAATAATCTTTATCTTTTTTTTTTTAAAATAATAATTCGTAAATATCCTGATTAAAATAATTTTAAAAAGTAATAATCAAATAATTTTACATTGAGATGGTAAAAGGTCAGGTCGACCCAAACCCCTTTTTTGGCCTGACCTAGTCTGGCCTGCATGCTATAATGTAGGCTTAACCTAAGACTTGACTTAAGATAGGCCAAGCTCAGGCCTAGGTTTTGGATCTGAAGAACCAACCCGATCTGACCTGATACCATAGTAATTTTATTTTTTTATTAATTTTTTATTTTTATAAATTAAAAAGTAATTTAAAAAATAATTTAAAAATTATTAAACAATAAATAATGAAAGATCTAAAAGGTCTGATCCAAATAGTATAGACGTTGGGCCAAACTCAAGCCTTCAAATTTTTTACAAGGCCTGACCCGACCTAGTCTGATACTATTTTGGCCTGACCTGACCTGACCTGGCTCATAGGCCTGTCAGGCCTATCCAAAATAGGTCAGGCCAAACCTGGCCCGGCCGTTTGCCATCACTTTTACATATTAAATATTAATTTTAAGTCATTTTATAAAAATGAAAAAAACCAGTTAACTATCACAGCCGTCGGCGCCAACAACCGTCGATTGAACCGTGCTTGCGCAACCACAAACGGTACTGAATAGATCATCGGTCGGCAGCCTATCTACCTTTGTAGGACTTATCTGTAGAAGATACACCATTTATTGTCAGTAAACAAGCTTACCAGAGGCCGGTCTTGTGCGGCCAAATGGAATATTAGCGGATGGTAAGGAAACAGCAGGGAAGAGGGTCTCAGGAGCATCTGGGCAAGAACCACAAGAAATCAAGAACTAAGTTACTTTAATTGCTAAATTGCAACATAAAAAATGAACTCATAAAAGCATAATGTGAAATTAAATAGTAGAATCTTTCATTTGG
>JANLJB010028537.1:0-11200 GCA_026212285.1 Bursera cuneata | reverse complement strand
GTTTAATAAATTACATATAGCTCCCACAATTACATACTAACATTTAATATGTATTTATGCAACATTTACATCTTGTTCCAATATCATTCTACAAGGTGCTAACCTTGATTCCGGACAATTAATTTTCTATCCTCTTCTCTCTTAGTGTATTAGGTTTACGGTGTGACCTTGTAGGTTCATCATGAGTTAGTCATGAGTCATCATATCCGGAGAATCAATGACTATGGTAATCATCTAGCAATGAGCCTTAGCCCCTAAACCATGATAAAGTAATACTCTATAGAACTTTTATAATAATTGTACAATTGATATACGTTAGTATCCCTCCGTCGTTCTCAATATCCGAATCGATTCCAGGTTCATGGAATGTCAAAAACCCTAACATCGATTTACGAATCGTCGATCAATATGTCCGAAACTTGTCATCATGAACTATCTTTCATATGACATCTATTACACTCTGGCCAGAGAATTCATTTTTTCCACATTTATTGACATTCAAATAGGAACTCTAATAATGCTTTCTAGCTATCATTAGAGTCAACGGATCCCATCTTGACCATCATTCGTTTCCGCATATGAACAACGTATGACCAATGAGGCTTTAATGTTCAATACATGATTAGTCTCGTATTTATATACCATATGAACCATACGCATCCGTATCGAATTCAACCATGATATTTCAGGTCAAAGGATTATCACATACACTAGTACAGTCAGATGATAATTTATTGACTATATGTATTACCATGTGATTTATCGTCATACGGTCATGTTCGATGTATAGTTCACTAACTATTAACTCATACTAATACCCTAGTAACATGACTATCATCGTTACTCGTACTAATATCATCTCAATGATATTCATCGAAGGCATTCAGTATGCCTATTATGCGAGGTTGTTGCCCAGTCAACATCGCTTCTGTAGGGAACTATTTTTTATGATTTTTATTTACTAATTAAATGTATCATCCGGATAATTCATATACATACATTATTCATTAACATAATTAAAATAAAGGAAACAGCTTATATATATGAATTAAAGAATACTTTCTTTTATTACAATTATAAGGTTTATGTACAAGATAAAATAACCTTGAAACCGACAACACGAATGATTTTTAGGGCATACACTAACAGATTGCTATAGGATAGTTGATCTTGATAGGGAAATTGAATTGCTGATATTGTTATATTATATGAATCTAACATTGTGAATTGCTAAGGGACAAGAAATATCTAAGTGGGGTGGAAGGGTCTGATGAGTGTCTGAAAGTGTACTTATATTAACTTAATAATGAAATAAAATGATAAAAAATGGATAGAAATTATATGAATTAAAGTGACACTCATACGAATGGTTTTCTATTGACTTTACATGTTTTTATGTTGAATTATGTGCAAGATTCTAGAGGATACTACAAAAAAGAATGGAGTTGATGTGAAAGTCGAAGGATTCAGAAGATAGTTTAAGCATAAATTTCCAGTCTGATATTGAAATGAGATAATTTTGGTGGCTATAGAAAGCTAAGAGACAGAATTATAACTTTTATGTTTATAAAGTTTCCTAAATCTGGTGCAAATTTAGAGGTAAAAAACTGTCAGTTTTAGGAAGTTCATATGGGCACAAGGTAGCATGTAGAGGCCATGGCTCACGAACACCTTAGGCCACGACATGCACTCCTTGGCATTGGAAAAAAAATAATGACAAAAAGTAGAGGCCATAGCTCATGAATAGCTCAGGCTGCGGCCTACACGTGATGATAGTTCCAGTGCAATTAGGAAAGCCAATCTGATTCACAATAAGATTTTCTCTGTTTGGACTCTATATAAATAGACTTTTCTCACAACTTGATGCATGACTTTGGTAGGATTTTTCAGAGCAAAAAAACTCTTCTTATTCTACAATTTTTCTCCAAAATTGATGAAGATCATTGAAGGATTCTTGAGTTCAACAATAAGCATGAGTGGCTAGATTTCTATGTAAAGTGTAGGATGAAAGTTGATTGGTGAAAATACCTTGATCTTGGTTTGACTTCATAGGATCTTTATTGTTTTAGGGGTTGATATCTTATTTTAAATTAAATAAATTCAAGACGCTTATGTTAAATCTTGTTATGGTTTGATTCTATTAGGCTATAATATTATGAATACATGATTGTGACTTGAATAGTTATTTTCCTACTATAGATGAGTTTTTTTTTTTTTTTCTGCATTATTGCTTATAAACATAATGTCGTCTCTAGAACTAGATTTTATGACAAGAAAATAAGGCATAATAATTGTGAAGAATGTACCCTAAAATGATCTCCTAAATTAAATTGTTTTAATTGACATATCTTCCAGTTAGGTATTTTGGTTTTATAAGTCTTAATTAAATTATAGTTGAATTAAATGAGTCAAGGTATTGAAACTGATCAATGAAAATCTGAGGCTTTACAATTTCTTTATTTCATTCTCAAAAATTCCTTTAATTTAGCTTTAATCAGTTTAAAATAATTTTCAATTTTTTCAAATTTAATTTTTCTTTTTGGTTTTTTTGTCTTATAGAGTTTTTCCCTGTCTCCTTCAGGATTCAACACCTTAAGCTATATTGCGATAATCACTAGTCGCTAGTACTATTTAGGGGTTATCAGGTATCATCATTGCTCATGATAGGGTTGTCATCCTCATCATTCTCAAGACTTGATTGGGGAACCATACCGAGTTCAATAAGAAGGCGATTGACTGCTTCCTCAAAGTCGACATCCTGGAACATAGGCGTTAGTTTTTCCATTCATTAATTAATGTCATACCAATTAGTTTTTTATTGTTTCAAGTTTTTATATTTAGTCTTGAATTTTAGTTTTCAAAACATCCATATTTCAATTATCTAAATAATAATTAATTTAGTAAAATTAGTGATTAATAAATTGATCTCTATGGGTTTGACATCTGACTTAAATCTCATTATTATTTTTTATTTCGTATACTTGTGAATATTTACTTCACTTTTGAGTTGATTTATAAAAATCTCGTTTTCAAAGCGATACTACATTTATGTAGATCAAAGTTAAGTTTTGTGTACAATAAATCTATCAACTGATTAAATCTAATATCCTTTGAGACTCTCAACCCTTTAATCTCAGTACCCATATATTCAACATCATTATTTGATTGCGTCTTCCAACTATCACTATAATGTATAATGATGCAAGCCTTTTTTTTATTATCACATTAACATGTAAAAATAAGTTTATAGGTTATGGAGTCCAAAATATAGGAATTAAACTGACAAAATTTATTCTGGAATCAAAACCGTCAGATCGTGTTTCAACCCTCTCGACTGTCATGGTCTGCTATCTATACCATGACCCATGGTCTAGCTCTCTGGCTAAGACCGTGGCTTATAGTTTGGCTATCAGACCGTGGACCATGGCCCATTGTGCATATTCCCCTCATCGTCTTCTCTAGCCTGATTACGTTTTTTGACGGCTTTTCAACACTTCTAACAGCAAAAATCACTCCAATTAACTCTAAAATACATCACCAACAACTATCAAATACAAATCTATCCTAATTCTATTCCAAAAAACAACATAAAAACCTAAACACTTATTATAACTCAAATCAAATAAGTCCATAAAACTTATTCTCATTAATCATAAGCAAGCAATAAACATAAATGAAGAATGAAGGATCACTAATAGAAATGATCTACTTTCTTATCGTTTGATTTCATGTCAAATTGTACGAGTTTTGTTCTGTTTAACTTAAAAAAGAAGAGAGAAGATGAAGTTGAAGACCGTGGGGGGAGGAGAGTTCAAATAAGATGGGTACTTTCATCAAATAGGCTACTATTTGATTAGGAAAATTATAAATTTTGGAAATTGACTATTTTTCATTACAACCCTTCCAACTTGGCTATTTATTATAATTTCCTTAGAATGTTTTGTTTATTTATATATAATAATTTAGTTTTATATTATTTATTTTATAATTTTGTTTATTATTTAACTTAGTCAACCCCTTAAGAAAATGGAATTTTTGTTTATTTATTGCCTGACATGGTAAAAGCATGGTTAGACATCACTTCTTCGTTAATTTTAACATCCGTCGTTCGACAGTAAGGGTTAACATGATAATATTGAAAACATAGGGACTATTATTATCTCCGAACCTCAGGGTGAAATTTAAATAACCCAAAATTGAAATCGAGAATGGTAAAGAGGTCAAGAAATAAAAGTGGAGCCTTTATTACACTCCAAGTTATTATGGGCCCGTGAGCCACAAAAAAATTGTCGAATTAATTGGGCAGGAAATCGAAGGCCCATTGCTCTCTCCATCACTATCTTCTACAAACGGCGTCGCTTTAGGAGGCACGGATCACAGAAACAGAATATCGAGTTGTCCACTCCTTCTTCGTCCCCGTGAAGCCACGGATCAGACTCTCTTTCTCTCTCTCTGCAATGGAAACTTGCGTTCGCAGCTTTTTGTATCTTGTGATAATCTCCTCTTTCTTCTTCTGCCATTCTAAGGTTTGCCATCTCTCTGTCTCAGTGTTCCAGTTTATGTTTGATCTGATGATTCAAATTTAATGTTCGATTTGGCCGATTTTGATCTAGGCTGAAGGTACTGGTTCTGTTTTCTTCATCGATAATCCAGAGCATAAATATCTTCGCACTCCGCCTCAGAACGATGCCTCTCAGGTGAATTCCAATTCCATCCAATCACTTGTCATCCTTTTTTATTCGAATTTTCTTTATTTGCGGCCTGCTGAGAAACTGTACACAAATAATTGAAAATTTGACAAATTGAGGTTGGAAAGTGTTCCTTCAAAGCTCTTAGCATCATTTTCTTTATTTTCTATTATGTCTCTGGTATTATCAAACAATAATTTACTTTGTTTTTTTATTATAATGCTTCCGTTAATTAACATCATTGATGTTACCTCTGTGGATCCGCTATCACTACAAACATGGTGGTATTCTACTAGTTTTTGCAATAAAAATATGTATGTTTGGTGGGTATTTGTCTATTGGATATGTAATTGATAATTTAATTATTATTATTATTTCCAATTTTTCTTGTTTCTACATTCTCCATGAAAATGAATAAATGATGCCCTAGATGGGGAAAAGTATTAATGCATTTGCCAGCTCTTATTTTATATTCAGTAGTGTCGTTCTCTCTGCCATTTTTAAGTTTGTTGTTGTCCGTGGCTTATTTCAGTCTCACTCAATGTTGCTCTCGGAAGTTGGTGCTGCTGTTTCGGTCTTGCTCGGTTTTGCACCGCCTGCTACACTTACAGCTGATGGTTCATCCAAGGTCATTTAAATAAATATTATGTCACTATCACGTCTTTTTTTTTCTTGGTTTTGGTTATTTTTCCTGTGGTGAAGGCTTGCTGTAAGGAGTTATTTTGTAATTTTGCAGTTGAATGAGGTACTTGTGCCTAATCCATTCAATAGACCTCGTGCTGTTTTTATGCTGGAGGTCAGAGGAGTAGCTGGTGATACACCTTCTAGAACATATTTCAGACCTCTTTTATTTTTACTTTTTCCTCCCTTTTTAATAGAGATCTTAATGGTTAAGTAAATCATTCTTTTATGCAGATCCTAAGCTTGTGGTTGACATTGATAATAGTCGGTTAACTGATGCTTTCAACAGTAAGGTCATTCTTGGTTCTAATAAGGCCGACGTTCAACTTCCAGGTACTTCACCTTTTATAAACATTAAAAGTAGCACACTTTTGTTCCTTTTTTTATTATTTATTGTTTATTTAGATATGTTATCATGGTGAAGATTTGTTAATTTTATGCCTAATGTTGCAGATGAAGATGAAGTTTCTGTAGTTTACTTGGACAAACTATTAGCAGATCACACCGACAAAGAAATTCATGATTTTGTTAGTGATGAATCAATATTGTCCACTATTTAGCTTATATGTTGGTGTTGATCTTCCATATCTTCACATTATACATTTATGTGACATTTATAGTTTGGTTTCTTGTTTAGGCATCTTGGTTGGGTGGATCATATGTTGCTGATGCCTCTGAACCCTTGAATGGAGAGTTGACTATTCCTGTGGCCAATGGTGTCAATGTGAATCTTCAGATATCAAAGGTCTTATTGAGAATTGAAAGTTTGTGTTTTACTATTAATGCACTTCATTGATTGTTAATATTATATAATGTTTGTGTTTGGACTCTTATTTTCTCAATTAATAGAATTTTTGTTGGAAGCATCACATTTCTAATGTTTGCAGAAAGCAGAGAGGGAATTTGCTTTAAGTCTTCTGGCTCTGTCCCAGAATATCAAAAGGGCAATGGACATGCATGAAGGTTTTTCACAGAATACACAAAGACCTGCTGAGTTAATGATGGGTTGTTTTGAAGGCATTAAGGTGATAATACCTTGTCTTGCTATTTTGTTATCTCAAACTATGGAATGTATGTATTGTGGTGTAGTATTCTGCATCAAAGTATTAAGAAAATGGATTATAAATAAATAGTCATTTCTGTTTTATTTGTTATGAATTATACATAACAAGGATGGGAAAGAATATGCATGTTTCAAATATGGATCATAATGTGCATGAGTGCACGCGTTCTTTTTTTGATAAATAATACATTAACATTATGATGACATGAATTTCAACAGAATATCTTTCTAAAAGATGTTTCCTCTTGGTATCTGGTAGTTTCCTTGGGAAATGCTCCTTGTTGATTGGGATAAGATGTTGACAAGGTGCTAGATGCCTTCTCCTTTTTATCAGTAGCTTATGATTACCCTTGCCCTCTCTATATTCTCCAGTTAATGAAGTATGCAATATTTGTTTGGTTCACTTGCTGTTCTTCCTTCCAATAATGTAACTGATGTCATGTTTATAAGTTGTCTAGATAACATCACACACTATATGTATAGAAGTGTTTTTTGGCCAATCTTTTAAGATTATTGATATTTTACTGCATCTAACAAAAGATTTGCAATTTTCCAAATCCTTGACGGATTTTTATACCTGACAACTGTCCAAGGTTTCATTTTCATGAGTGCTCCTATTCTGTTTAGCTGATTCCACTTGGGGCTGTGTCAAGCCTGAAGTGAAGCCTTTGTTTATCTAGGCGTCTTTGCCGATTTTTCTGGAGGTAGATTGGTGGGTTATTGATTCTTTCTGAGTGTTCGGATCAGATGATGTTTTCTTTTTCAGGCTGTAATTAATTATTTTCTTGGAAGAAATGAATTTCAAGGTTTCTGAGAAGCAATATAATTATAACCGGTGCTTGCATGGACTATCTTGAAATTGTCTTTATTACCATTTCATCTCATTAATTTCTCTGCAGGCTTTGCAAGAGCAGTATGGTCCTGAAGGTGTTGGTCAGCAAGGAATGAAGCTATTGCTTGCAACACTTTCCAGGATATTTGATTCATTGCAAACGGCTTATAAAGGTATTACTGTTTGGTTTTGGGAAATTATTTTGTTGTCTGCACAGCATGACAAAGCTCATTTAAGAATGACAGTTCACCATAGCAATTTAGTAGGAGAGAAATGAATAACCTGATTGTGCAGCCTACTGCTTGTGTGATTGAAGCACGGGTGGACTCCGTTTGTCAGAAATTACTGGTTTGATGTGCAAAAAATAGAGCTTAGTATATGCCTCTCATAATACAACTGTTAGAATGCCAGTAGACATCTTTTTATTTTACCGCACCATCTTATCCGCGGCTGCCTCTTTATGTTTTTGCACAACATTATTTGTGGAAAAGGAACCCAGTCTACTTTATTCTTTTCCACAAATTTTTACCCCCTTTACATTTTGATGTTTGATATGCATGACAACACGGGTTTATCCTCTAAAAATTTGCCAATTGTGCTTTCTAGCCTTGAAAATTCATCTTAACGCCAGTAATTGCACTTTTTAAGTAACATTTGTTTCTTCAAAAAAAATTATTTGTATTTTAGCTATCCTTTTGGCAGATGAATTTGGTTTTTTGAGGCTCTGTATTTTTTTTATTTGTGTTTAATTAGCTAGTCAAATGTTTCCCTTGATTGTAAATGCTTGATGTGACTTGTAATAAATAATTGGGCAGGTCAAATTGTTGGGGTTATCTTCTTTAATGGGACACCTGCTCCAGAGTCTGAACCTGTATTGAATTTGATATTCACTTCCAAGCGGTCTACACGTTGGTTGGCAGAAAAAGAAAGCACAGCAAATTCAACCATGGTTGCTCAAGTGGTATTGGTTAGACGGACCCTTGCTTGGCTAACAGGAATTATTCTTCTCATTTCGACTCTTTTAGGGGTAAGATTAAATATCAACAAAGGATTAGCACCTGTTTTTAATCTGAAACTAAACTGGATTGGAGTGTTAGAAGCGTTAATCAAATTGTGCACCTCAATTATTTATTTATTTACTTCTTACAAGTTTCTGATACGCTAGTCCAGTGTAATTATATTATTGAATTCTTTACCAATGAGATGGAAATTGTATACATGAAAAATTGTCTTGCATTTAAAACTAATAAATGCTAAAGTAATTTTTATAAGTCTTTCATATTACATACTGGGATTAGTCCCATCTGTCAATTCTGATTTACTTCCTCAACAATTCATGTTCTCTATGAGATAACCCAAAGATAAGTCTGGTAAGTGCATTCTGAAAGTAGTAAGATGAGCTTGATTCAGATGTTACATCGTAGGGGGTTATCTATGGCATCAGGACAATATTAAAGTAAATTCCAATATTGGAATATTCAACTTCCTTTAATGCTACTAAAACATGTTGTAACTTGTAATATTCTCCATTTAAAGCTGGGTCCTATCACATGAAAACATTATCTTAATTATGATCCATAAAGAACAAAGTTTCTTTCGCCCTTGTATTCTCACTGTCAAAATACATTTATGTGATTTTCATTAAGTGTCATTGTCAATCATGTTGTTTGGTAACTTTAACAGCAATATTATTCTCTTTTTCCTTTTGCTTCTAAACCAAGTGTGTTTTAGGTTTCGGTAGTTTATAAGGTATACCTATTAAGTGCCTGACTCTTTAATGAGTGAGAAATAACAGGAAATAACTGCAGGGTTTCTGTGATTTTTAATTATGGAAATATTAACTTCAAAGATGATAAAGCTTAATTCTGCTTGATCCTAGATGGTTGCAATGATGTCACAGGATTTAGTAAGATATAGATTTGACTAGTCTCATTTTAAGAGGAAACATCAGTAAGGAAATTTATGGGATCTCTTTAAGCTGGACGCCTGGATCAAAGTCAGTTATATAACTTTTGTTTGTTTAGATTTGACCTGTTTCTATTGTTGTTTCTTGTAAACTTCTTACGAGTTTTTGTCATTGTTTGTTTATGGATGCGGATACATAGATGATATTCCTGAATTTTACATTTTCTCAGTATGAGTGGTACAAGTAAATGGATTGCACTAATTATTGAGAACTGTGGCACTATAAAATTTATTTTTCTCGTTTTGTCTGCTGCAGATTTACTTCCTTCTCAATATGCCGCTCACAAAGGACACGCTTTTGTATTCTAATGTCAAGCTCGACTAAGCTGAAGAAAGCTACTGAATGAATCTTTCAACTTTCAGAAGCTGTCTGAGATGCCATGGAACCATTTACTCTTATGGGTTTATCTGTAGATGTTTTAGATGCTTTTTGTAATGTTATTAAACCCATTTCTTGATCGGCTTGCTCTAGCTAGTAAGATGCTCCTTTTTGGGCATTAGTACCCTGCATCAACGAGAGACTTCCTTAGAAAGAAATTATTGGCCATACCATTTGAGGGAAGTGAAATCTGTAATAATACCATGCTGTCTTTGGTGGTTAAGCTGTCTTCTCTTTGATGTTTTATTCAATTAGTGTATGGGTTTTCACATTCATGTATTTATGCATGGTTATTCTGAATAATAAATTGCCGAAAAATAATGCTTTCATTGTGCCTAGGCATGTACAAGTAAGGAGGGGAAAAGGAAAGTTCGTATCCTTGTTGGTGCTGATAATGTGTAACTGTTGGTTTATGTTTCAGTTATTTGGTTTTCTTCTCTCTTTTAAAATATAAATTGTGGTGAATATAATTAATTACACTTAAGGTTCTACTTAATATCAGGAGGAATTAATTCTTTTCAAAGTAATAAGAGTATTTACGGATATTTTATACCGTCTGAACCAAGTTTTCGCACTCAATATTAAGTGGATTAGAAGAGATAATAGATATCGAGGGACACTGATAAAAGGTGCTGGATGATTTTATCATACCCTTTAAATTTGGACATCAGTAACTAATAATTGTCATTACTTTTGGAATATTCTAAAGTGACCTCAAAAATGAGTAACCTTCATCTTTGCAGTGAACGGTATTGAGCACATCTGGTCTAGATTGCTTCCGAAGGTTCCGGACATTAACCCTTCAACACTCAAGCCAAGTGGAAAAACAAAGTATGTCGACTTTTAAGACTCCTTTTCAATTGATTTTTAAAGCATTTTTTTTATATTCCTATACTAAGTTAATGAAATCAACCCCCGAGGGACGTGGACATCATAATAAACCACATTGATTCCACAACAACAACAACAATAATAATAACAGCAAACCCTATTAACTAAACAGTTGGTCATATTATATTAGACAAAGGGTAAAATGAGAATCGAAAAGTATGATTTTGGCAATGATACACCATGGTAGGCAATGATGCACCATGGTAGTGTGGATGATTTTTCATTTTTAATTTTTAACGATGAAGATTGTAAAATATTTTTTATATATAATTAGTTCGATTGAAATTTTTGTAAAATATTGATCAAGTGATTATAATTTTCTTATAGCATTTGATTTGATTATGAATACACTATTACAATTTTCTCAGAATTATTGATCTTAATTTTCTTATCATATTATATTTTTTAGGAATAGTTTTGATTATAATATAAGGATTAAAATTATTTGGTTTTGTTTGTTTATATTTTTTAAATTAATATCAACTACATATTATTTTCAAAATTCAATGTGAATCACATATTCTCAAATCATTTAAAAAACAAAAACATAAAATGCATAAACAAACGTGGGGTTTCCACCAAGGGAAATGAAATGGTGGCTTGCTCACCAAATGACCATTTTGTTAGAGAAATACCCATAGAGTAAGACATATTTCCGTAAGTGTAAACTTTTATATGAAATAAATAATAGTTTTTTTTTT
>JANLJB010028536.1:0-11195 GCA_026212285.1 Bursera cuneata | reverse complement strand
GCCTTGCATGTAAAGGACTCACACCATTATAGGATGTGAGTGCATTGATGACAAGCTTGCCTAGAGTGTTGGACACCCACACACAAGCTTGGGAATGCATGTTTCATTCATAAAAGGCATGAAAACACATCTTCTCTCCTCCATTCAAGCCTTGCCCGAATTTTGCTCTCCTCCTTGAAGAAAAATTGCTCATTTTTCTTCCTTTTCTCTAGCAAGAATTTGTGTCAATTCTTAGGTGCTAGAAGTACACACCATTGGATGCATGATTACTAACTCATTTGTGTTTGATTTTGTGTAGAAATTGGTGGCAAATTTTGGTCACAAAGTCTTCAACAATTTTGCAAAGGAGTAGGTAAAATTCTCACCAAATTCATATTGTAAATTCACCTAATTGCATGATCCTTGGACAGGAATCTATCAGACATGAGTACCTTTAAGCCCCAACTAGGGCTAGGTATTGTGTCTACTAGGACAACCAGTATGTTACCTTAATAGGGCAATAAAAAGTTAGAAAGTTTATACCAATTTCAAGAGCATATAGAACTCGAATTTTCTTTACGAGAAAATAATCTGCTATTCTATCAAGTCGTCATTGAGTTTATCTATGTCATTATAAATGCCAACTCAACTAATAAAATTAACAAATTTAGTTGATGCAATAAAGATAATAAACATAAATTGTAATTGAAAGATAAAAGACTTCCCTATATTTAGTGCATCACTTATCATCTTGAAAGAAGTTTGTAACATCAAAGTGAGTGGTAGTCATTTTGTCTGAATATCAAGCAAATTTGTTTCAACTTCCTTCCTTTTGCTTCTTTTGTGGACTTGGTAAAGGTCCACTAAATGTTGAGATGTTCGGCAATTCCTTCTTCAGTGACCTTTCGTTCCATATCTGAAACATATGTCTTCATCAGCGGATTCTTTTCTTCCGCTCTTTTGTCGGTCATCCTTATTGTTCTGGTTGTTAAAAGAAGTATGACCATCTCTTGAGTGACTATTGTGTCATTGTCCTCATCCACGTCCATGTCCATGTCCTAGGTTGCAATTATCATTCTTGTAAATGTTAGCATTTGCTTTTGGAATTGGTAATCAACCAGTTGGACAAGATTGGTGATTCTATAACAAGAGTTCATTATTTTTTTCAACGACTAGAAGACACGCGATTAGCTCTGGGAACTTTTGGAAATGAAGCTCTCGATATATCTGCTATAAAATGATATTTGGAGAATTAAAAGTTGATAAAGTTTTGCTGATCATATTCTTCAGAGTCACTTCCTGACCGCAAAACTTCAGTTGCGAAGTAATCTTAAATACTGTTGAGTTATAATCTGCTATAGTCTTGAAGTCTTGAAATATGATGTTGATCCAATCTTGTTGAGCTTGTGGAAGTAAAACATCTATCTAGTGAAAAAATCTCTCTTCCAAGTTCTTTCTCAAAAATAGTAGGTCTTCTTCTATGAGATATTCAGCTTGTAGATTTTTGGTCAAATGGTGGAGAAGGAAATTTATAACCTTTGTTTCGTCTTGCAAGGAAGTCTGGTTTCCTTCTTAGATAGTGTTTTTAAAGTTTATTGCACGTAAATGACTCTTTACACTTCTAGCCCATGATACATATCTATCTTCTCTCCCATCAAATACAATAAATTGAAGACATGCTAGATTTGACATTGTTTAAAAATATTTTTCTATAAAACAGAGAAACAACAAAGAGGAAAATAATAAAATAATTTTACTTTCTAATGTGGAAGATCTAACAAAATAAAAACCATAGAACATTCTTATAAAATTATAAAATTAGTTGGTTAGTCAATATAATAAATATAACATGAGCTAATCATGCTTATAACGTGTTATAAAATAAATATGTATGATACTGAGTGAAGGCGAATAAAGACGAAGTGATTTGGCTAATGCATAAGAAATTGCTATAAAAGTGAAGATTGGTCGGACCGAAGGGTGAGACAAGCAATGAGAATAAAATGATGAGAAGTAACACTAGAGAAAATGAGAAATAGAGACAAAGAGAAATGATATATTGAATTCTCTTTCGTACAATTTAGAAACATATACTGGAGGTATTTATAGATGCATTCACTACCTAAATGCCACCCACACACTCCAATTATAATTTGCCTAACATGTAGCCAATGGGTATTGCCTTTTTAATAGCAAATAGGAAATGACCAACTGATTGAACCAATGATGTTTCGCCGCTAAAGAAATTATTACGTGTAATGGTGGCAAGTGGTAGAAATCCACCATATCTACAACAGTGATAGATTTAATACTCCTTACCAGAGATAGAGATTCAAATTCTTTTTGTATATATTCCTTTGGGGCCATACTCCTTAGTGTAAAAATCAGTTATTAACTGATTTGTGTTGAAAAATTTTTAGAGGTACGGGGTACAGGTCTAGTAGAATTAGTTAAAATATATGTAAGTTGATCCAGACATTTACATTTAAAAATAAATAAAAAAACTAGTATCAGTAGAAACAATAAATCAAATAAGTTCAGGCTTCGGTTGCTCACAAAATAGCCTCAAAATTAGATATCATCTATTATTATTATTATTATTATTATTCACAATTTTGAAATAAATTGCTCAATATTACACCTATAAAAAGTATAAATAATGTGTCAATCGTATTGGAAATATTAATTATGTATTACTGTAGCATTTCCTAAACTGCTGAAAACTTACTGTTTTTAACCTTACTCAATTTAGTTTCCTCTGATATCTAATAAATGTAGATTTATTTTCATTTATAATGAATTAACTATGTTTAAAGTAAAATAAGGTTAAAAAGAGAAGATTATTTTGCGAATTAATATTGTTGATTATGATAAATATATATATATATATATATATATATATATATATATATATATATATTTCATACAAAATCACTAATACAATATAAGTTGTCATAATCTTATTAGATCAGTGATTACTTTAAACTCTTATTTATTTCTTTTTAATCTTTACCTATCCAATGATATTAATATGCCACCTCAAGTCAGGATACCTACAATAACATCTCAAATTACTTAAAATGCCGCAAATCTTTATTGCTCTAAACATAACCCATTTAGATGAATCGTGATCGTTGTTATAATTTCAAAAATCATATTTGTTGCAAGTTCAGGATCCATCCTGTAAATCTTACATCCCGTATGAACACTAATACTTATCATACATAACGAGGTACGTTGACCTGACCTTGGTGTTTGTGTCTAAGAAAAGTGCAGCTGGTAAGCCAATAACCATGGATTGCTAAGAAGTTGTTTTATGATATATGAGAGATCAGAAGAGACATCTAAAAATGACTGTGCGGTGCCTTAACCTCATCTAATCTACTCAATAGATGCAAAATATAATTCAGATTCTTAATAGTCATAAGTCAATTGTCACCAGCAGTCCTATTTATCATTTATGGACTAGTTTACATTACAATTCTGAACGATAAAGAGATAAAATTATCCTGGGCTAACCTATCTGATGAAACCTTTCAGTTCTACAGCCTCCCTGAACAATTCTAACAAAATCTCATGCGTGGCCTATATTAGCATAACAAAGCTAAGTAAACAAGCAAACAACAGCTATTATAGGAGTAAATGCTTCAATGATTCTAGAGTAAATGCCTGCGTGATTCTCCACCATTAAGGAGAAGGAACACATGGCTAAATATAAGAGAAAACAAAGTGCTTTATATAACAAGAGAAAAGGATTAGCACATGTTGCTGCAACATGAAGAAATGGTAAGCAAATATTTTCTGAACGGTAAGTAAATATTTTTTTCACTAAATCCTAAATAGTAAGTAAATATTTCATCCACTGAATACTGAAATCATGTAGTTGAGAATCATGATTTCCTCCACTGAATTAACCGAGAATCATATAAGCATTTACTCCTACAATAGCTGATGTTTGCTTGTTTTGCTGGGCTTTGTTATGCTAATAGCCAAGTCTTGCAAATAAACAACATTTTAGTTGCAAATCAAAAGTAAATTCAGAAAATTTAATCCACAATCCCGTTGTATTAGCAAACAAATACAATCTGTGCTTTATGGGAAGTGTCTCTAACTAAGAAGCACTCTCCCAAACACAAATTCTGGTGAAGGAACAATCTAAATTTTGACAAAATTTATCATATCTCAAAAAGTTAATGAATGTGTTTCCCTCTTTACGTCTAAATTTTGTAATAGAATGAAAACTAAATAACAACTTTTTATACGAACTTTATATACCTAACATTATTCATAAAAGAAAACACACCTGCTCTCGTGGAAAATCGGAGCAACTTTTCCATATAAATAATGGAATTACTACGATGACAAGCAGCATAGAAATTATCACAGCTAACATTTCCTCCATCTTTAGCTGCCAGCAATCACAATTGATTTCTTGTTAGGCTTAAGAGGAGTTTCATTACTTCGAAACTCTTATGATTCTTCTAATATAAATGAATGCATTAACTGATATTACTGGCTTGGTATGTAGCTTGTAATCATGTGTAACTTCTGTTAAATATTATTTAAAGGTCAAATAACTCTTTCATTAAAAAAAAGAAAAAAAAAAAGAAAAATAGAGTGTAAACATATGATTTTGACCCGGTGACTTGGCGATAGTGTCAGCTCCGACGCCGTCCAGCCATCAGTGGCAATGAGGCGCTAGATCGCCGATGAGACTAGACAGGGGCGGCAAAATATAGAGCCATATATGATTCATTTTGTTATATTTAATTCTGGATATAAAAAAAATGATTCAATTTTGACAATTGTTTGAAGCAAAATAAATAATAACAGAAAATCTGACCATAGTATTCTACAATAATATCCTCATGTTAAAGGTTAGGAAATGTATTATGAAATATTTTTTACAAACCTATCATTCAATTAACCCATCCTTGTGACTGCATTAATGTTAGGAAAAGTCCCAACAAAATTTACTCAAACCCTTAATGTGAAACCAAATAGAAAACGTCTCCAGGCTCCAGTTTTCATTTTCTGCAACTTTTTATGTGCAAGTTTTGTTTTTGCCAATCACTTGAGCAAAGTGTCGATACACCTGATTAAGCATTCTCATCAAATAATGAAAGAGTTCAGAACATAGATCATGCCTATAATATGAGATACCAAAATATATATATATTTTTTTTTTTTAACTTACAAAGACCTAGCCCATTTTCAATCCAAGTGTCTATTTATCTGTTTACCTTTAGCTCACTAAGTTACAAACTTTAGCAACTAATGAACAAGTTTAAATTTGTCTTGTGTGAGGCCAAAATCCCCACAAATGTAATGAATAAAACTCTGATGCAAAATTTCTCCAGACCATGTCTGATTTGCAGACATGAATTTCTGCTAACATGCTACAAATTGGCTTTTATCGTCTTCACTCCCTGCCTCCCGTAAGGGTTGCTTTCACTGAATCCATTCCGGCTTCCTTCAATTTTACGCCGTTTCTTTCTAAACTTTGACGCACTGCTGTCTATAGTCAGATTCACCTTCGGAGGGGAAGAAAAGCAAAATGAGGCAGCAACTGCCTGCTCAAAATTAAACAGAACTTGCAATTAGGTTCAGTTCAATACAACGGAATGGGTTCTTAGTAGTAAATCATCACATCTTAATCATGCATCTTAGACGAATAGTTACAAAATGATCTCTTTCCATAAAAAATTCCGATAACAGTCAGTTGGCTAATGCAAATCTCTTGGTTGGAACACCAAATGACTAGAGATCACTGCCCTTCAAACAGTTGTACAGCTTAATAAGAACACCAATTGGGAGGTTTTGATCAACAACACAGAGAAATTGCCACAGGCCCTAGAAATTTTGAGCCTTAAAATATTCCATTTATGAAATTTGTTGCCACCATATCATGCTTTCATGACAGCAAAACATTACTCACAAAACAATTCATGACTTAATATCTCATTGCACTACTATTCAATCATAAATACCAATCAAATTCCAATGCATCACATAACAGGATACTTATTAAAATGATTACTAATCATTGACAAGTCAGGACAAATACTGCACCTGCAGATCGAGGCGGTGAACATTGAAGATATCTTTCATAGAATGTGAATTATAGGCTCGGATGAAAGCTCGATATGCATCTTTAGCAGACCTGTTCAGATAGTAGTTATTTGCAACCAGCTTCTCCTGCATCATCCAAATGGTTCAATCTAAATTTCCAAGCAGTCAGTTACAACCATAAAAGATTTTGAAGAATTAAGGAGGCATAAATCACCAGATGTGATTGCACATTTGCCAACTTCTTTTGATCAAATTGATACTCCTTAACAGGGACTTTTGCTGCCTGAAAGTTAAGAGTGTAATTGTTAGTTAAAAAGAAGTTGCATATTGCATCTTAACTTCCATTAAAGAAAAAGAAAAAAAAATTAAGTTGATTCTTGTAATTGCCCCCTGCCGCCCTGTACTCTAACTTGGTGACCGCTGATCTCGAAAGCATGCCCTTTTTCCTGTCACCGCAAATCATTTTTATTTCTTGGACAGCATGCTGAAAAAGCACTATGCACCAGAGCCCAACTGATTCATTACTGTTTTTCAGGTGGCATTTTAGATCATCAGATAGCAGTTATATAAATAATTCCAGCTCTACACTACTTTAATTAAAATACTTGATACTTTTTTATAAAAGAAAAAGAGAATATAATCAAGGGCAGGAACGAGATACAAAAAGTGGACTAGAATTCCACCAGAACATCAAGAAAAATCCCAAAGAAGATTAAGAAACAAAATATATATAATTAAAAATAGTTGATGCTTGCTTAGTTGACCTTGATATATTTAAGAAATTGTAACTCCTCTGGGATAAGGAAAAGGAGGGCATTTCCTTTTGCACCCTCTCCACGAGCTGTTCGTCCAACCCTATGAATTTATTCCTGAGAAGCAGCAACAGAAAATTATTTGCTGATCAACAGATATGACACCAATGACAGAAAAACAAGATTAACTAAAACATTATTAAGAAAATTTCTAGGATACCTTGGGTTCATCTGGAGGATCATATTGCACAATCCAGTCCTACAAGCACAGAAGAAAGATTGTCAGCTGTAGTGCAATCAATGCCAATTTTAACAAGAAAAACATATTTCAATCTGCATGCTGCTATAGCCATACAGTTATTTGAACAGTTATAACTGTTAGTGCCATTTCTTGAAATCTTGCATCAAACATATTGTTCTGACAAAGCACCTAAAAGGACCAGTGGACCACCTTCAGACTTAAAGACAGATTGAATTTCATTTTCTGGAACTCTCAGTAGGTTTGAATATGATCTCAATCTACATAACGTACACATAGTCCTAGAGATCGGTAACTACCTTCTCTTTTCAGGGGATGCTAATAACTGCCTATCCAAGGTCTACAGCCTTTCTTTTAGAAAATTGAACAATTGATCAATTCATGTTCTCAAATACAGAATAAAATCATTAAAAAATTTATATGGACCAATTGGTAAATTAATACTCAAACCAATCCTATTAACATAAGATTGCACATCAATGTTTTTAAAAAGTTAAAAGAGAAACTTTAAGAGCTATCTAATGGCTAAAAGAAAAGATAATTAATATAAACAACAAAAACAGCATAAAAGTCATAACTTTAAGAGAAACTTTGAGAGCTATCTAATGGCTAGAAGAAAAGATAATTAATATAAACAACAAAAACAGCATAAAAGTCAAAACTGCAATCTGCTATATCCCAGCTACAAAAAATACTCATGAAAAAGCAGTATTATACATAAGGGTCAGGTTATAGAGATTTAAATTTTTACATTAATCTTTTAGTTATTGATCTATTGCAATCCAATAGATGTGATTGAATGTTAAAAGATGGTTATTTTTTATACCAACTCATCACCTTCCAACCATTGGATTAATAATGAATCAATGGCCAGCGATTAGTGTCAAAAAATTAAGTAAAAAGTTTAAGTCCCTATAACCTAACCTATACATAAAAGATTATTAATTTTAGGGCCAAAATTAGACAAGACTTGTTATTCTCAATAGTCTTTCAGAGTTACTATTAGGTTCTCTTATACATATGATCTGCTTCAGCAAGCCAGAAAATTTGTTAATTATCAGTTTCTCAACTTTAACGAACAAGGATGGTAACGTTTAAGGATAGAAGTTTGCTAAATTATCCTTTACTAGTAGGAATAGGAAAATCTAAAGTCTGCATATACCAATGTAATGCATTCAACTCCTATTAACAATTCAATGCTTCAAAGCTCTGTGTCAACATTGTGCTAGACAAACTTAACACTAGGTGAAATGCCAAGAGATCTTAGGTCGAATGCTCTAGGAACTCTAGGTACATGCCAAGAATTTCCTTCATTCCTCTTCCATATACTCCGTGCAAGTTGTTTCACTAGCAGCCCTAATCCAATTTAGTTTTACAACCAAAAACACGTATTAGAAACCATAACTTTCTCCTTCGTGAAAGTTTTTTCTCATTTAGTTGATGCAGAAATATAACCTGCAATCATATTGTATATTCTACATCAGATCTGATGATGTTAGTAGCTCTTTTATCTTACATCAAAAACATACCACAGCAGGAATATCAAGTCCACGGGCCGCTACATCAGTACACAGCAAGATGCCCTTCTCTGCTTTGCAAAAGTCAAAAAAGGTTGAGGTTCGCTTCTGCTGCTTTTGCTTTCCATGGAGATCAAAGCAATCCACCTGAATGTATCTGAGAAGCTCTGAATGGAATTTGACTGAATTACAAGATGAGAAGAATACCATCACTTTCTTTGATAGATTCCTCTTCAGAAAAGAATATAATAGTATAAATCTCTCGGCACTTGGCACAACACAATAGCCTTGTTGCAGTCCTTCATTAGTAACCTACAGTGACAAACCTCTTGTCAGAGCCTTAAATAGTGAGTGAACGCATGGCATTTATTTCAGTATTTAAAGATTACAATTCAGCTCCACATCTACCTTAGTTCTCCATCATCGACATCAATATAAACAGGAGTTGTCTGAAATGACAAGTGGGCAAGATCCTCAACCTGCAGATTTCACAGAAAACATATATAGATCATAACCATCTGGATCAACATTAAGATAAATTACTTCTGGCTTTCACGCCTAAAAGATGAAACCATAAAGCAGAAAATAATTTCCAATGACACAACATGAAACCCTGGAGGAGAAAAAGATTATCGACAATATTAGGCTTGTGTACAAACCTTCTTAGTTTGAGTAGCAGAAAATAAAGCAGTTTGCCTATCCTGCAATAAACAGAAACTCAAAATCTTTGGATATTACAAAATATACAGCTCACATACAAAACCAACAACAAAAGGAAAGATATTTATTACTAAACATATTATAAAAGAAAAAATAAAAATAATACAATAAACTATCCAGAATTGTTGCTAGTAAAACAGAATAAATTACAGCTAGATGTAAAAACAAAGCTAAAGTCAAGATGACACTGGAAGCGGCAATTTTTACGCATCAGTATATCACTTCCAACCAAGAATAATTATTAGAAAGCTTAATTCTCAATGTACAAACTACATCACAAGCTGAAGCAATTTAATGCATCTACACCATTTATATAAAGGGAACTTATTATATTGCTTCACCTGTGCTGCTGAATTATCTTTTTCTCTTTTCCTTTTCTATTTCTCTTTCACTAGAAACAACGAACTTCACCTGTGCTTTAAATATCATCTTTCATAAAACTCTCAGCTCCACTTCGTGCATAAAACATTCTTCTAGAAAATATACTCCAATACATTTAATCTCAAGCGCATTAGTTCAGAGTTTGCAATACTATCAGGATTTCCTACCATCCATTCAGTTATCCTGAAAAGCCCTTGAGTGGGATTCAATTACTAACAATAAATAACCACCAGATAATTGAGATAATGTACCTTCTTTGGTAGAATCTTCATGATTTGCTTCATTTCTTCCTCAAAGTTTGCTTCCAATATCCTGTCAGCTTCATCAATCATGAGGCACTGCAAGTCCAAGAAATTCCTTTTTACGTTTGTATACGTACTACATAAGCAAGAACATTAATACCCAAGTCACTAAATTAATGTTGAAAGAAAAGAAAAAGAAAAGAGGAAAAATAATCATTATATGTGACCTTCAGGTTCTTATATATGAATCCCTTGGTATTTTGAAGATGGTCAAGAAGCCGACCAGGGGTTGCTACTAATAAATTTACTCCTTTCACAATACGTTCTGCTTCTCCTCTTCTAGCTGAACCACCAATAACCAAACCAACAGTCTGGGAGTGGTACTTGAGAAGATCCTTTGCCACAGCATGAGTCTGAAATATTTAAAAAATGAAGAAGAGATGAATGAATAGTCAAAATTAACAAGAGAAAAAATATAAAAAGAAATTTTGTAACAGATTCAGAGTGCCCAACTTCAGACCCTTATCTAAATTTTAGGTTGTTAAATCTGGAAGCCAAAAGAATAAAGGGAGATGATTTTTCAACAAAGATTCTTTTCTGTCACATTCCCTAAAGTTTCTTTTGCCTTTGGATAATAAGTATATTTTAGAAAAGATTAAGCACAGCACTGAATTGCTAATGAAGCATCAAGTATTACAAATCAATTTATTTCTTGCTACTTTGTCATTTACTATTTGAGTAGGCATAATGCAATGGAACTTATAGTAGCATCTTAAGACACTCATTTATTTGTATCTATATAATGGAATAGAAATTATTGTAGTTGAAACGAACCGTCCCGATAATCACTATTCATAGGATCCGGGCGCTCCTATAAAAGTAATTATCGAAACAATTTTTAAACATATGACTCACTRCGCCTCCATCGCGCAACTGAAATACTAAATACAATTAGAAGAGCCAAATTTAATAGAAAAACGGACAGAGTTTCATCTACTTTTCTTGTTTTCCCCTCTAAATTACATCACAAAACACTTCTAAAAATTTATCACTTAAACACCATCGGGAATCCTCATCCCTTCTACAAAATAACTCATTGTAATCTCAAAAGGGGTCTCAGACCCTACACAAGACCATAATAAAGAAATAAAAATACATCAGCATGTTATATACATACTGTACTTACGAAATGCGACTTAGAAAGCTAAATACATAAAATGTACAATATGATGTAACTCTTTATATGTCACGTGGCCAACCTTGTCTATCTGAT
>JANLJB010028535.1:0-11189 GCA_026212285.1 Bursera cuneata | reverse complement strand
ATAGTGAAGTTTTTCTTGTCTTTGACAGCCCGTGGTTTTTCTCCGGTTTTGGAGTTTTCCACGTAAATTCTTGTGTTGTATTTCTTCTTTATTTCTCTATTATTCTCCTTGTTTGTTTTTCCTAACAATTTGTTTTTATCTAATTTTAAGCATAGAAGAGACAAGCTTGATCAAAGAGCAAAAAAGAGAATTTTTGTTCGCTACAATTACAATGGCATACAGAATTTATTGTTTAAAAACTAATAAAATTCTTGAAAGTAAGAATGTTGAATTTAATGAAATGGTAGCTTGGAATTGGGACAGCCTTAAGGATTTACAATCTAAAACCATCGATGACAAACCAAACTAGTCACAAGTTATAGCAGATGATGAGTTTTTGATTATCAACCTATCAGAGGTACAAGAACTTTGCAAAATATTTACCAGAAGTGCAATCTTGTTGTCTTTGGACCTAGTAACTTCTCTGAGGCAAAAACTTCCCCACCTTGGAGAAAAGCAATGCAGGATGAGATTGATATGATCAACAAAAATGAAACCTCGCAGCTTGTTGAAAGACCTGTAATGCAAAAAGTGATTGGAGTAAAATGGGTATTCAAAACAAAACTTAATCCTAATGGCTCAATATGCAAACACAAGGCAAAGCTTGTGGTGAAAGGGTATGCACAACAGCAAGGAGTGGATTACCAAGAAATGTTTGCACCGGTTGCTAAGTATGATACCATCAGATTAGTTATTGCCCATGCTGCATTGAAAAATTGGCAAATTCATCAACTTGATGTTAAATTTGCATTCTTAAATGGCTTTCTTGATGAAAAACCATCAGATTAGTTATTGTCCATGTTGCATTAAAAAATTGGGAAATTCATCAACTTGATGTCAAATTTGCATTCATAAATGGCTTTCTTGATGAAAAAATTTATTTTGAGTAGCCTAAGGGTTTTGTAATTTGTGGAAAGGAAGATTATGTTTATTTGTTGAAAAAGGCTCTCTATGGCCTTAAACAAGTTCCAAGAACTTGGTATAGTAGAATTGATAGCCCTTTATTGCAGATTAGTTTCAAGAGAAGCGATAGTGAAGCAAACTTATACATTAAAAGAGAAGCTAACCGAATTCTGGTGGTCTCCTTGTATGTAGACGATATGTTAATAACAAGGGAAGATCTTGATTTTATTCAATCCTTCAAGTGAAGCAAGTTTTTGAAATGATAGATCTAGGATTAATGCAATACTTCTTGGGCATGGAAGTGAAATAATCAAAAGATGGCATTTTCATAACCCCAAAAAAATATGCAGCGGATACCTTGAAGAAGTTTCACATGGGAGATTGCAAGCCTATGAGCACCCCAATATCAACATGTAAAAAATTAAGTAAAGATCCTGATGCAAAGAAAGCTAATGAAGGGTTGTTCAGAAATCTTATAGGCAGGTTGTTATATCCCATAGCAACTAGACTAGACATAATGTTTGCTATAAGCATGTTATCTAGATATATGCATTCTCCATCTGAAAAACATTTTTCAGTAGGAAAAAAAATACTCAGGTACTTGAAAGGTACCATGGACCTGGGTGTTATGTTTAAAAGTGCAAAAATGAAGATGTAAAGTTGTTGGATTATTTTGACAGTGATTGTAGAGGTTGTCTAGATAATTTTAAAAGCAATTCTAGAAATATTTTTTCTTTGGGTTCCAGAATCTTCACATAGAGCTCAAAGAAGCAAGAAACCACAGCACAATCCACAGCGAAAGTTGAATGTATTGCTGATGCCTTTGCTGTAAATCAGGCTATCTAGTTAAGGAAGCTTTTAATAGATTTTGGTTGTCAACAAAAAGATCCAACTGAAATCAAGTGTGATAATCTTTCTATAGTATCAATCCCAAAGAATTCGATGTTCCATGGCAGGACAAAAAACATTAATATCAAGTTTCATTTCATTTGAGAAATTCTACAATCCAATGAAATGTTTATAGTTCATTAATCATCTGAAGATCAGCTTCCAGATTTGCTTACAAAAGCATTGCCTAAGAAAAGGTTTGAATTTCTTAGACAAAAGTTTGGTGTTTGTCACAAAAATGCGAGTGTTGAGAAAAAAAAACTGGCATTTTAGTTCCAACAATGAAGATTTTTTAGTACGAAGACCAACAAAAAATCAGGGAATAAAATAGCATTAGCAGTTTTTATCTTTAAAAAAAAAAAAAAAGAGTCCACCAGTTGAGCATTAAAAGAGGAAAGGAAGTTGTTATTTTGTCTTATAAATATCTGTTCTTGAATGAATTAAATATGTCAACATCTAAAACTTCTCTCTATTTTTTACACAGTTATTATTTTCTTATTTTTGAACCAACAGTTTACTTTTTCTATTTTTGTTTCTTTGCTGTTTGTTTGCTTGAATTGCTTGAATGACTCAATCAATGGACACTAACTTTTTTAGGATTTGAGCATTAATTCACAATTGAAATCAAAGATGTAACGTTGAACTAGTAGAACTAAAATTTGTATAATTTTAACGTTGAAGCCTCAGATTTTCCCATTGTGGCAATTCTTTGAAAGTCGAGACAAGAATATGCACCAGCTATTAAAGCCTGTAAGAAAAACTACAAATTGGTAACAGTTTTGGACCTGGGCCGGCCTGGAATATATATAATTGTTTTCGGATTTGAAAAACATGAAATTGCCTTCGAAAACCATAGAAAACAAATCCTGAAATGTTGTTTTCCTTTCCTACATTTTCAATTTAAGGATTCTATCAGAAAAATGTTAGATATATGGTTATTGTAGCTATTTTTATCATGTAACGCTTGATGTTTAGGGTGTTGGTATATCTGAACCCAGAATTTTTTTTCTAAAAACCTAAACTCAGTTCAAAATTGATTTATTTAATATGTAATTTAAACAAGTAAAAATCCAATCTAATTTAAAGTGGCTGGTTGGTTGGTTTGTTTTGATTCTATTGTAATAATGAGTTGAATGGATATATATATGGTTCATCTACATGCAACACCATTTCAAGAATATCTGGTGATTGCAAAGAAACTACTTGTGATGTATATGTGTCAAACATTTTGAGCCAACCTAATTATTAAGCATAAATTAAATAAATAAACATATCAACGAAAAGAGAAACAACCAAGATTAATTAATGATGAGTGATCTCCTATGGAGACACTTGGCAGATTATAATTGATAGGCTTTTAATAATTGTCCAGAAGACCATAACAATGTTCTTACATGCAATCAATTATCGGGCTGTCCGTGTTGAATGTAACGCAACTTTGAAATTGAATTGGGTATAGGCTTACTGATCACTAGTGTTCTTCAATCAGGTATTGGATGTTAGTCATTATCGAGCAATAACTCAATTATTTCCATCATTTCTTTGATAATTTACTTTTGTTTTGCTTGTCATTTTCAGGTTGTACAAAAAAGTGGGATGAGAAAAGAAGCGGTGAGGGAATTAAAGTTAAGGAACCGCTAATCGTGTTCATTAAGCAAATTAAAGATAAGACGATGAAAGGAGTTCTAAAAGGTACTTAATTAGTTGTATCTTTGCATGCTATACATTTTTTTCTTTAGTGATTATTGATGGGGATACTTGCTTTCTGCGTATAAATTACTAGTTTATCATAGCTTTTTGATTCCACTAACAACATGATTCGTATGATTTGAGTAGAGGATGAAAGTAATTAAATGACACATTTTAAGGTTTAAAATTCTTGCGAGAAGCTTCATAGTATACCTTTCTGTAATTGATTAGACAACTATAAAAAAAGTAATTATGTTTGTTTATGACTTTTGTGTTTTTGTTTTCAGAATGATTTAAAGATACGTGGTTGATATTGAATTTAAAATATATATATATATATATATATATATATATGATTGATATTAATTTAAAATGCATTGGAGAATGCGCAAAACAAGAAATTATTTTTCGAAAACATAAATAAACCTTTTTTTTTTTCATTCATAAAGCTAAGATTTATTTTGATCACTAATTCATTTGTGTTTCAGGAAGCTTTTCTGGCTCAACCATGTCAAGTTTCCAAGTGAAACAAACACGGAAACCAATCTAAGGCCTAAAATCTATTGGCTAAATTAAGAAACAGAAACAGAATATTGAAACCCAGACGTGTCTCTGATAAGGATAAGGTTTGACAGGGCTTTAGTAAACAGTAATGATTAAGAGTTTCAATATTTCTTCACGTTATCAGATAAGGCTACAAGTACTTAAAATTTACAACTCATATGCACTTTTTCTTCTTTTGTCAATGGATAAGAATCTCAAAGATGTCTAAGTACCATCTTGTACAAGCAATCTCTTTGATTAGCCCATCTTCATTCAACAAATGAATAAAAGTGTACTTGTTTAGAAGCAGTTTGTATGTTATTTGCATTAGGTATGTGTTGCTTGTACATGAGGATGCTTATTGTTAAAATTTTTGGGATCAACTTCAGACATATCATCAGAAAAACTTATGCAGCTAGATTCAGAATCCGGTGACTGCAACCATATCTGGACATATAGGATATATTATTCCAAATAGCAGATTATGATGATAACATTCTGATAAGCTATTAATAATAGAATTGGGAGATGAGTACATGAAGAAATTGAAATCTTGGACCAATCAAAGTGGTACATGGTACGGTTGGCACTCAACACAGTAGCACAGCACAGGAGTTTCCATTATAGGATGAGGAGTACAAAGTTGGAGTAGTTGACTCATTTTATTGTGTCCCACTAAATATGGACATGAACCCAACCACATCATTGCTATTTTCTCAGGCTCTCATTTCATCTGATCAACACCCAGAAATGCCATAAGACACTCTTATGATTACTGAACTTTAATCTTTTATTTCCTTTTAAGATATGGAATACTTTACAAAGTCCAAGTTAGATACTGTAACTGTTTGCAGATACCAGAAGTTGTGGATATAAGGTACTTGAAACTTGCAGCTGGTACTGTAGCCAAGTAAATATAAAATAATAGATTTTTTGAGCAAGAAATTATTATAATTATTCATATATGCTTGGTCTGATTGGAATCCATCATGTGGTAGGCTAGCTATAGGTGGTGTCTGATAAAGTAAGGGCTTGTAATGTACTCTCTGGAATTTATTCTACTTATTGGATTAAAAATTTAGGTTAGGCTGGAGTATCATGCTTTAGTGACAGGACTTAGGGACAATTAAAGCAAATATCATCTCGAAAGCAGGCTGAACCTGGCCTATAGGATTTATGAAATGGAATACACATTATGCCCACTTCAATTCATCAACTCTGCATACAACATTTAAATCTGAAGAGAATACTGTAGTTGAAATTTAATACATATTTCACAGAGAGAACTATCCTTTTTGAAAGACTTTCTATACCACTTCCTCAAATTTTTCTAATTTTTTTTCTTCGCCACTGCAGCAAGCTTTATTGTTCAAAAAAAGAACAAACTACAAATCACCACTAGTTTGATTTTGTTTTTTCAGTAGAATGACAACTGTACTTTAATCCTATGAGGTAAATAAAATAATGCCATGCTTGTACCATTACAGATTTTAATCTAAAGCTTCAATAAAATATAAAGATTGTTATGTTAATTTTCTGTTGGAATTTCAGGATGAGACAAAGTGTAAGCAAAACCACAATACAAAAACTTTATTCATAGTTCGCAAAAACTCCATAATTCATATATGGATATTTGTATGATCTCCACTGCATAGTATCATATGGTTCTCAAAGATGAAGAAGAAGAGAAATTTACATGGCTTTCATAATCTAAGAAAAGGGCCATATTATATTTTCTATGTAAAAGTCCATGAAAAGAAGTACCCAATTCTATATATGGAGAAAAATTAAGAGATTTCCTAGTAGAAGGAAAATCTTCCCTACACCAACTGTTGCTAGCTAGTAGCTGTTTGTTCCATATCTTCTACATCAAGATTGCATAACGCATGCTGTCACTTACCATTAGATGATTCATTTCTGATATCTGTGCAAACTCACCAGACACCCAGACACCATCAGCACCATTAACATTGGGCTGAGAGAAGCAAGCTACGATTGAAAGTGGGGCACGTACAACGCTATATATGACTGAGAAGGCATTCCATCCACGCGGCGATGTTCTGTTATTGTCATGCACCAAGATTGGAAGTTCAGCTGAACCTGCAACTCCAAGCATGTTCTCATCAGCAACTCTCGGACTCTTCCTAATATTTTGGAGATTTCTTCTGATTACTGCCAACATGCGCCACATTTTTTGTTGTTGTTGTTGTTGTTGTCTGAATGGTAAGATGGAATCCTCTGCCTGAACTTTAGCTGCTGCTGCTGCTGTATTCGGATTCTTTGTTTAGATGGTGAAGAGAAATGGCTCCTCAGGACCACCTTTTGTATTATGGCTTTTGATAATGGCAAGTTGGTGGTGCTGTTGCTAGTGCTAGTTTTTATCACAAAGTTTTATGGGTGCCTTTTAAGAAACCTTCACTAACGTTTTTTCTATAATCGTGGGGTCTATCTTGGCAAATATGCCGACATAGCCACATAATTATGTACAAATACAATGCTTTGCAATGGGAATTTTCACTACTCAAATACCAAGAAATTTTTTATTTTTTTCGAAGTTTACTTTACAGTTCATTTGATATATGATTGTACAAAGTTAGCTAGCACGGGTCCAATTGTGAAGCTTAAGACAAAAAGTTCATCTCAAGATCTTATCAATTTTGATTGACCAATTATTGTTTGATTTCATTTTATCAGAGAATCATAACCGTTCATGAACTGATACTTTTTCTGCACCCATTTTGCAGAATGGAATATTTATATACTATCAATTTTACAGGATGCATGATGCAGCAGGATTTTAATGGTCTCTCTTTCCAGGTCCCACATTTGGACTCCATGAGAGAATCTATTCCTTAACTGTTTTGTGATGGAGGCCCATGGTATCATGATGAGTACTGCTCCACTTACAGTGTCTGCAACTTGTTATCAACATCACAACTTGCACACACACACACATAAATATGCATATATATACATATGTATATATATACGTATGCATTTATATCCGTTTTATTAATTACCATATACATGCATACCGAGATCAGATTTATAAGACAAAAGGATGAGATATATGTGATGATGATGATGATGTTATGTACATTAGATGGTTTCTGATGGGGATAATCAGAAACTTTGTTTTGTCATTGTCATTAGTTGTCACCCTCTGGTTTTAAGCCCACAGTCTACTCTATTATTGAGAAACAAAACCCAGGTTCAATGTAAATAGGTCTATAACTTTCTTTCTATTATAATGATTTTTTGGAATAAACATTTCCCGGGAATAAAGTATGACAAAGTGATTGACCTAAAAGTTAAGTCACTTAATTTAAAAAAATAACATGTTGAGATTGATTTAAGGATGTTCATGAACTCCCTTACATCACAGTCACATAATATAACCCCCTCTTTATAATTTCCTTTAAGTAAAGAAGTTGATTAACCAGAAATTAAAGGATCAACCCATTAATTATTTGCTTAGAATATTCTCCATTATAACACCAGAAACTGATCTTAAAACTTGAAAATAATAGAAAGGAAAATGACTTTTAATAAACTAGTTAATTTGATTTGTTTACATTATCCTTTTCAAGTTTTGGCTTATAGGAACACACTAGAATCATTAGTGCACCACCATGGAGAGAGACCACATGATTAGCATCCTACACAAAAAGTTTATTAATTATGTTATATATATATAACGAGATATTGCAGCCTGCAATAATAGTGTTAATAAGACTATTCGTTGACAAGCAACCCCAAGTCAAAGTCATCAAATTATGCAAATATAATATATATATATATATATATATTCTTGGGGTTGTAGGGAAGATCGAGAGGTATCATCAAAGAGAGCTTTGATTAAATATAGGTATTGCTAACCCCACTACGTTTTGAGAGCCTGCAAATTAAAGGACAACAGTGGTTCTGCAGGTTCTTGTATTGGGTGAGACGCGCTTGGTAGGTTAGGTTTTGTGATGTCAGAGACTCCATTCTGGTTCAGTCAATGGTCAAAAACTAAATAGAAAAATGGCTAAATTCTGATATGAAAGTAACCCCATTACTAATTTTGACAAAGATTTGATGTCAATATATGGAAGATCACACCCATATCTAAGAGTTGCATTTTCTCATCCTACAAGATATATCTATGTAGCCCTATGGAGGATTCCAAGAGGCAAGACTCTAAATAACCTTAAATGCAATATTTGAAAGTCGAAGTGTTATATTTGAAGAATAAACAAGATTAAGCAGCTGTTAAACCCTTTTGTTTTAAATAAAGTTTGAAAGGATTTATGGGCCAGCCTATTTCATTTCTTCGGGCTTTAGCCCAAGAATATTTAACCAGTATGGAGTATGCTTATCAAGGACCAGGCCCAGGAGTCATACTTGTTAGAACATTGCACGATTCAACAACTCAACAATCATATCAAAAGCTTTGGTTATACAGGTTGGAACATTGCATGAGTTTCTGCTTTTTGTGAATTATCTCATTTTTTGTCTTGCGTATATGAGGCTCCAATTTCCGGAGGAAGGGCAGCTAAAGGCTTCAGAGTCAAAGCAAAATGCAAGTAGATAAGTTATTTGAGACGCAACCTTTTTTTTTTTTTTTTCATGTAGAAAAATAGAAAATTATTATGGAATGTTAAGATTTCCAAGTCTTCGTCATTTTCTGAANAGTTATTTGAGACGCAACCTTTTTTTTTTTTTTTCATGTAGAAAAATAGAAAATTATTATGGAATGTTAAGATTTCCAAGTCTTCGTCATTTTCTGAAAGTCCTTGCATAGATGGACCTCTCTCTTCTGCATTAACTCAACTGAAGCAGAAAGTTCAGATGGAGATGAATGAAACTGGGTCCCGCCATAACCTAGACTTCGAACTAATAATAATGGTCACCCACGCAACTGCGTCTCTATTGCAGTCAAGACATTTCCATGGAACTTTTAGTCATCTTATGCATGTAATAAATTTAGCGGAATTTGAAACAACTAATTGTTTTCAAAATGAACCCTTTGTTTATTCAACACCTTGCCATAGCTCTGTTTTATAAATTGTGTTAAAGCTTTATTATTCATGAACATGGTAGCGTTGCTAGCTCTCCTAAGAACAAGTTATGAAATTCAAGGTATTTATTATTCTTTATCAATAATTATATCCATGAAAATCTGGGAATTGTGCTCACTGTTTGCTTCGTTGTCTCCTTTGTTTGAAGCAGGTAATGGCCCTTCCTTTATGTTGGAATATTAATTACAGTACTGAAAGAAGAAGAAGAAGAAACCAGTCACAAGCAGTTCTACAAGGAAAAGATGAAAATCCAGCGACAATGTCCTTGTTAGAGCTTCCCTTGCCAATTCTTATGGACATCTTTTCCAGGCTCCCTGTCAAGACCGTCCTTCTGTCCAAGTGTGTTTCCAAAGCCTTGTTCAGCTTATTATCAGATCCTTATTTCGTTGAAATGCACCGTGCAAGAGCACCACTCTCAATAATGCTTCTCTCAGATTTTTATCAGGGGAATATTTACTCCAATTCCCTTGTACCTTTATCAAGGCTGAAGTTGAATCAAAATCAAAACCTTCAGGGTGAGAGATTTTCATTGCTAACTTCATGCAATGGCTTGCTTTGTTTGCAAAAATTCAGTTACAAGAAAGATGAAATTTTCTTGTGTAATCCGATCCTGGGAGAGTACAAGACCCTTCCACAACTCAAAAGCGAAGACCTCCACAGAAGAATACGTGGGTTTGGTTTCTGTCAGAGTAGTACTAGCCAATATAAGGTGATTCAAACTCTCAATTACTCGCAAGATCAAGCAGAGGTTTTGAATAAACTTCAGGTTGAGATACATACACTTGGTACAGATACCTGGAGACACATTGGAAAGCTACCATATCAACTTGTTCAACCATATTATGGTGCTTTTTTGAACGGTGCTCTCCATTGGCATGCTCATTCGCATGATAACAGAACTGCTTTTATGTGTTCTTTTGACCTCGAAAACGAGCAATTTCAACCATTTCCTTGTCCCCCAATTCAAGACTATGGCCAATGTAGGCCTATTGTTAACAGCATTTCTGTGGGAGTTTCAGGAGGGTTTCTCTATTTGTGCGACGGTTTCCTTAAACATAATCTTGACATTTGGGTAATGAAGAATTACAGGGTGAAGGAGTCATGGACTAAAGAGTTCATTATCCAGAACCCATTAATCTCCAGGCTGCAAAGTATTTATGGAACAATTCATATTCTAAACTATGGTATGAATATGAGCAAAGAAGCAACTGAACGTGCAGAAATATTAATGTTGTTTGGTTCTGAAGAACTGCTTGTTTATGATACAAAAAGCAAAGCTGCCCGAAAACAAAAAGTTTCGGGCATTCATTCAAACTACCAAGCCATTCCGTACCATGCGAGCCTTGTTTCAATCAAGGCTGCTGGTGTTGCTGCTGTACCAAAAGTCGCAGATGTATCAGATTAGTCCAAATCAAGGTACCCTAAAATTTTCAATTACGAAAGTTCAAAATCAGTGAATTGCATGATAAATAATATTCAAAGAGAAAAGTAAACTAGAAACTCAGAAGCTTCCAATTAGCCTGCATTAAGAAAATTTTGTAGTAAATTCGCCTGTGCTGCTACAAACTTACAATATTCCAATATTGATGAATTTTAAGGCTCCAAAAGAGTGCTGCGATTCATTGTTAGTGTGCTTTAGATTATAAATTGAGAAATCCTATCTAATTAACTCAGTGTATCGTGCACTCATTTTTACATATATTTGTCCTAAATCCTTTATAATTAAATTAGTAGTCTAAGCCAATGGCCGACCGCTGCAAGAGTTAAAACATTTCCATAATTTTCTGTTTGGTCTACTATTGAAGAGCTCAACTTCTAACTTAATCTTCTGCTCGAGTCCAGTAAGAACATCTTTTCAGCTAGGTGTAGATGACTTATGAGGGCCCAATTAAAAGAATTGGCTGATTCGACCCAACCGTAGCATTCGAGTTCTCAACCAATGTCTACATGCTGTCTTAGTTCTTTACCAAGAAGTAACAAAGAAGACAAAGCAACAGTAGATTGTAGGCTTGTAGCTGTTGCATTAGACTTAACGGCCCAGAAATTAATTGGGTTAATTACAAA